>BMAV01000869.1:0-25691 GCA_019973955.1 Trichonephila inaurata madagascariensis | reverse complement strand
AGGGTTTTGATGATCACAAAGGAATTACCAAGTTCTAGTTAAGGGAAATATAAAGTAACTGAATATAAATGAGAAAAAATAAGATGCACATATACACACACAAGCTGCAATTAAAATTAAAATTTAATAACTAGATCTAAATTTAGACTCGGTGTGTCTCTCAATCAACATCAGCTGTTTCAATAATGTAATATACTATGAACGAACTTTTGAAAACAGAGGATGAGGAAAATAAGTACCAAAAACAAAAGAAGGAAAACCTATTCTACTACTTGGATAATTCCACCGATATCAGGGGGAAAAACACTTATTAACTATGGAACGGAAATTAGAATTTTCGGGTGCCAACGCCGAAGGCGTTTATACCCAGTGTGAGAAGAAAAGGCAAACCATGAAATGAATAAAAATAAAAATCAACAATCAACAATGAACGAAAACGCCAAGCAGCGGGACCCAAAGCTATCAGGTGCCGAAGCGGCACGAGAGAAGGAAAGAACCAGGAAGGAATCGATAATCACAGGGGCCATGGAGGAGCGGGGACAGTTCACACTGACCTAGTTTTGATTTGCAGTAGAGTATTTGATGTTGTTTATGTATGAAATTAAATGTTTTAATGTTGAATTACTGCGGTTTGAGTGGAATTCGCCATTTTGTGGTGGCGTAAGCATAATTTAACTTAGAATGTGGGTAAGTAAACAATGTCCGTGCTCTGATAATTGGGTTTTCGTGATTTTCAAATGATCTAAAAGTATTCCTAGCTAATATAGCGATGAAACTAGATATCGGCTCCGTGTGTAGATCGTTGTGGATCACATCGTTTCTAACGTACCAAGGTGCGTTAGTCATGATACGAAGAATTTTATTTTGTACTACTTGAATTTTTTTTCATGTGGGTGCAGTTGCAGCACCCCAAACAGGGATGACATACGTTACAACTAGGGGCAAAATTTGCTTGTATAAAATTACTTTATTTTCTAGGGATAGAGGAGATTTCCTCCAAATAAGGGAGATACTGTGATAGAGTCAACTTTTGAGAATCATACAGGGCTGGTAGTAGTTACCTGGGTGTACACTTAGTCGATATGCTTAGGCGGCTATCTAAGTGTACACCCGGAACGTAATAGACACCCGATGTCGTCAAAAGTTGAAAATGATTTTTCTATGCGAAACATATTTCTTCTTTGACTGAAAATAATCCTTTACCACAATATTTTAATTTCACGTTAAAAATGTTATAATAATGCCAGGTTGGTGATATTTTTCAAATTTGTAGTAAAAAAAGTGCGGTAAACATTAATCGAATAAAGCTTAAATGCTTTGAAAGGTATATGATGTTCATTATTTCGAATGCGTCTAATTTACTCGGAAGTTTAATAATCCAATGATGCCAACGATATATAAAGATTTGCTTAGTCGGATAACCTCTCCGGCTCCAGAGACTTAAGTAAAGCACTTTGAAAATCGAGAACTTAATTATAATCTTAGTAAAATAAATACAAAAAAATATCAGATTTTTCGATTAAAAAAAAATCAATACCATAGAATATTTGGTAGAGAGAAAACAATTCGCTTCATTCTTAATTTTATTTTAGTTTTTGATTAAAACAAGTCAATTATTAATTAAGAATCAATCATCTTTCATAGTTTGAGGATAACAAGGAACATGTCCCCTTTTTGCGTGATTTTTTTGAAGAGCTATGTCAAAAAAATTAAGTTTTATAAACTTATTTAACCCTACGAAATAATCCTAAGTCTGCTATGGTTAATACTGTACTATTCATTTTTAAAATCCAAAACGTTTTTTAAAATGTTTAATATTTATCATCTAAACATTTCTAGAGTTTTTAATTATGTAAATACAGTTGGACCTCCATATAACGAAGTCGCTAAATCCCTCCAAAATGTTCGTTATATGGAAAATTCATTGTATAGAGGTTCATATTTCAACTTTCTTTATATAAACCACGTAAAGCAAATTTTAAATTCATAAACACTACGTATTAAAAATTAACTATTCCCACCTTTTTGGAAATTAATATATATTTATTTTATATATCTTATCTATCAAAAAAATGAAGAAAGAAAAACTGCAAGAAAAGTTTCTTGACGCCTTTATCCGCCTCCTGAAGAATTTAATTTTTTTTCTTGGATGCTCAAGCACTTACGTTTTGACATTTTTAAGCTACAATAAACGAAGTTACCAGTACGACTGATTAACACTACAAATGAACGGTGACTAGTTTAAGGACAGGAGACTCCCCTGAGGGTGAAAGGGAATATCGAAGATATTTCCAGTGAACTGGACAGTGGGGGTTAAGGGTTGCACTTATTGGATGAAATGCCCAAAATTCTATTGCTCTCGCCAAATTAGGCACCTAATAAAACCAGTTTATGACTACCATAAAATGTAATAAAAGAAAGAATAACTTGAAATGCCTTGAAATACTTTAAAAATATGGAGTAAAAAATAATTATCCTCAAGTGAAAAAGTTCGTTGTATAGAAAATCCACTTCACTAATGGGAGGTTATTTTACGAAAATCGTGAAATGTTCTTGATTCCAGGAAAAAGTTCGCTATATGGACAAATTCGCAATATAGAGGTTCGTAATATTGAGGTTCGACTGTATACAGGGTGGTTCTAAATTCATGGTACAAACGTTAAAGGTTGGTACATGATATTGTAACAATCATTTATTGTATAGGAATGTTTGAGCGCAAGTGACGCGTTGAGACACCAACACAAAAAATAGGAGACGAAAGGAAAGGTAAAGTGTTTATTGAAAGCGTCGTTAACCAGTGTAATGTTTACAATAACTGTTCAAAAGTGCTTCCACCAGTAACGATACATGCTTGACAGCGTCGGTGGAGCGATTGGCGTATCTGTTGCAGGCAAGTGATGAAATTAGAAATTTGATCAAACCCCTAAAAGATATGATCAATTCGCAGGAGATGTTAATTAACGCGCGTCTCTTCAATGATGTCGTTTCCCTGATGAGAGTATATATATATATATATATATATAAGGGATTTGAATAAATCTCTAATCTTTTTCAGTGAAATGATGAAATAATATTGTCAAGAGTTTAAAAATGCTTATTTAACAAATAGGGGTCATTATGAAACACAGAAGTAAAAGTAATACACTATCTGGCCACCCAGTAGTATGGAGCGTCCTGAAGTACATATTAATATGATGTTGGTCCCCCTTTTGCATGGATGACAGCCTGCACACATTTGGGAAGACTTTCCACCAATTTTTGATAGGTGACCATAGGAATTGCCTTCCAGGCGTCCATCACAACTGAAGTGAATACTTGCAGTGAGGATGGTCGATTTGGCTGGCTGCGTAATCTGCGCTCTAATTCGTCCCAAAGGTGTTCTATGGGATTTAGATCGGGGCTCTGAGAAGGCCAGTCCAGTTTTGAACACCCATTTCGTCAAACCACGTTTGTGCAAGCCTCGATGTGTAAATGGAGCAGTTATCCTGCTGGAAGAGAAACGGGCCTTCGACGAAATATTGTATTGAGTTGGGAGGGCAGCATTGTCCAGAATGTCCACATACATTTTAGAGTTCATGTTTCCAATCACAGGAACTAACGGACCCAGGGCAAACCACGAGAAACACCCCACTCCCACCACCACCATTATGCTTCCACCACCAAACTTAACAGTCGGCACAATGCAGTCACTAAAGAAACGTTCGCCGGGCATCCGCCAAACCCAGACGAGTCCATCCGACTTCCAGACTGTAAAGCGAGATTCCACATGTCCACAGTCCAATGATGGTGACCTTTACACCATTGCAATCGATGCTTCGCATTCTGTGGAGTGATGTTTGGCTTATGAGCGGCTGCACGACCATGGAATCCCAAGTTTTTTAACTCTCGAAGGACAGTCCTGCTGCTAACACTAATTCCTGGTGGACTTTGGAACTCCTGAAAAATTTCCACCAAAGAGGACTTAAGATTTTATTTCACTGCCCTTTTCAAAGTTCTGTGGCGGCGTTCACCAAGTATTTTCGACCTACCGGTTCGTTTTTCTACCGTTTCACTGCCTCGACGTTTCCACTTCACAATTACATCACTCACAGTGAATTTAGGCTTCTGTAGAATGTCTGCAATCTCACGAACTGATTTCCCACAAAGGTGGCATCCCACTATACTGCCACGATCGAACTCACTAAGCTCCTTTGACTTACTCATTGCCTTTCAAACGCATAAATGCAATCTGACAAACCACTACCAACACTTTTATAGCTTTCAATTACGAATCAAATTGAGTCACTCGCCAGAAGCACTTTTTTAAGGGGTATCCGGATACTTTTGGTCAGATAGTGTACAACAATAGTCATTGAAAGAAATTACTTATTCGAAACTAATTAGCAAATAATCAGAAATATAGGCTGGTACTTCTTGATTCATAATATCTTTCCTCTCGGTTGCTGGATATTTGAGGGAGTGATTTCGGAAAAAAGGATGGAAATGTGTAACAGGAAAATGGGGAAGCACGTGCTGTTTGATTTGACCAATGAGCTTTCATGGTTTCTTTACTAAAAATGGCACACTAAAATATCAATCCCCATGTTAATCCTATGATGCCATTTTTTTTAAAAATATGGGGTTGATATTTGGGGGATCGATAGTACTACCTGTTTGGTTAGGAAGTGCAAGGACTCGACCCCTCCCCCAAGACAGCATTTTGCGAATACAAATCCTGACTAGTTAATTTCATCATTTCACTGAAACAGCTCAGGGATTTGATAAAATCATTTACTTTCAATCAGGAAAATGACCTTGAAGAGACGTTATTTTAACATCTCCCGTCACAATTGATCATATCCCTTTGGGATTTGATCAAATTCTTAATTTTTCGTTATTTCCCTGCGACATATATGTCAAAGATGCCAGGTATTCGAACAACGAGGTACTCATTTGAGTCAAGTGGAGACGCATAAACAAGATTCTTTAGATGTCCCCATTAAAAGTAATCGAGGCTCAATAAATCGGGAGATCGGGGTGGCCTAGGGACTGGTCCATCACGCCCAATCTATAGCGCCCTAAACGGGATATTCAGGTATGTACGCACATAAGTAAAGTGGGCTGGCGTCATGCTGAATAATGAGTGAGTGAATATTAACGTCGCACTGTCCAGCTACACGAGGGCTTTTGACGGCGGACCTCATAATTTTGAATTATGGTCAAATGACGAGGATGACACCTGAGATGGCACCTCCTTCTCCTAACTACCACACCAACGGGAGGACGTTTGAGCTTTCTACAGCTTTAATGAGCATCCCTCCCCTACACGGCGGGTCTTTAGTGGTACTGGGCTCAAACTCATGACTTGCCGGCCATGATCTGATACCTTGACCACTGGGTTACCGCAGCCCTGGCGTCATGCTGAAACCACATGCGGTTACGAATGATGATCGGAACATCCTGCAGCAGTTCTGGTAACACCTACTCCAGAAAAATAAGAGATCATTCACCATTAATTCGCGTACAGCTCTTCGTCGACCAGCATCATGTCTGGTGACGTGGAAGAAACCTGTTTCCCGAAATTTACGATGTAGCCGCTAAAAAATTCTGTGATCAGGAAACTATGTGTGATCCATTCGTAGCGCACTCTGCAGTTACCATTTGCACGGCCGTACATGTAATGAATGCCTCCGTTTTCGGTATACGTAAAGTCTCCCATCGTAGACACGTCAGCAAAATTTCGAATGGCACTTTCCCCTACTGAGAATGCATCATGTTGAATGGCGGCTAGACATCTACTGCTTCCTTCCGGCAACGCAACTATCCGATAACTCCATTCCTCTTTTTTTTTATTTCCCCAGTTTGCGCCTCACGGGGTCACTTGCGCCCATACATTCCTATACAATAAATGACTGTTATAATGTCTTGTATCCATCCTTAAAGTTCGGGTCCATCCTGTATATATAGTATTTATATATTAGATCCGATACCAAAATTTCAGTTTTCTTACAACAATACATTTTAATAATTCAAAATGATACGGGTCTTATTACGGGTAATTCTTAGATCAGGTCCACGAGACACACGGTCTTAGCCACATGGTCCAAGGGACACATGTGGCCCGCAAAGAATTCTTTTTGGTCCGCCAAAACAGAAACCGTTCAATGTATTTGAACATTGAACATTTGCATGAAGATCAACAAGAGTAAATAGAGATGTAAGTCGGTTGACATTAACTAGCAGACTGTTATGAGAATTTCTACAAGCAACCCCCCTCCTGACTAAAAAAAAAATGGTAGAAAAGTGTGTCAGAGTATATTTGTGTCATTAAACTTACTTCTAAAATTAAAAGTTCTTGCTACAGATACGAAGAAATTAGCAAAATAAATAAATAAAATAATCAGTTTTATTCAATTTAACTCATATTGGTTAGTTTCAATAGTTCAAATGTATACCTTATGTGAGATACAAAATTAACGAATAAATTAATGCAGTTATTTTAAAATGCTGCACCCCTCCGGTATCTTCCGCTTCCCCAAAACAACTGCTCACCCCTGGCTTCGATATTAAAAGCCCAAAGGTGAAGAAAAAATATCCATTGAGATATTACAATGACAAAATTTAAAATCAGCATATTAAAATGATAATACATGATTTCAGAGTATTGAATTTCTCTCTAAATCCTCTCTTTCGCAGTATGTTTTAATATATAAATCCCTTCCCCCACTTTCCAATGTTAAGACGTAGAACTCTACATCTTTATAAAACAATTTGTCCATAAAAGTACCTAAATGAATTGAACTTCCTTTGAAATGTTTAACAAAACTCGATTTTGTACATAACATAGTGATATAGCTTAATAAATGTATGTTATATAAAAAAAAATTATTTTAATATGGCATTCCACCAGATATTGTAATCTAGTATTATTTTAATTAAACAAGATATATATTTAATTTGAATAAAGAACAAAAACACAACTTTAAAAAAATATATTGCTTCATTATATTTGAAATATTTAAAGGCTAGAATATATTGACAGAAAAGTATAGATAAATATAGTCCTAATTAAATAAGGATCAAAATGGAGGGAAAAAATTTCACATACCATTTATTAAAATAATTTTTTTTTTCTTTTTTTATTTTTTATGTTAGACAAACGCATATTCATGGGTAATGATTTCTTTAACGACAATCACTCACACACACAGTAAACAAATAAACTATTTATAAAGTATTGACTTTAAAAAATTGAATTAAAAGCTTTTTAAATAAATTACGGCATAGTTGCTATAGTCTTTCATCTGAATTTTACAATTATTTAAAATCCCAAACAAAGAATATAGAATAGTATCAAAACAAAGTACTAAAAATAAACAATATTTAACGAAATGATAGTCTTTTATTATTACCAATAAATATTTTAAAATGTTTTTATTTTATACATATATTTAAATCTAAATTCCTCTAACTCAATATTTCATTTAATTAAAACTTCATATAAACAATATTGTTGCGTATTTTGAAATCCAAATTTAATTATATCTAACCGAAATGAATATTTAAATTCCTTAAACGAGAAATTCTTTTAATTGTTTTGCTTTGTATGTTTATTATGCAAAAGTCATATGATAAACAAAAATTCGAAAAAGTATTAATACAATTGAAGATAATAAATTTTAATATTTAAAAGAAAATAAATATTCTTAACATCATTATGAATTCTTCAAAATTATTGTTCCGAATAATGATGCAGATAAATAAACATTTAAGGCAATTGCTGAAGACCAAATTAGTAAATAAATATTAGAGCGCACTTCACATTTAAATTGAACACAAAGCTAAAGATTATTTTTCCTTAATTAAAAAACGATACACAGCACGAAAAATTGAACATCTTCTCCGCAAAGCTTACTAATGATAATTATTTATTCATTATTTCCAGCTTTATTTTGCATTGTTAAGAAGGTAATTATTTTCAATGGATTATAATTAAAAAACAATTTGACTTAAATGCAAAGACATGAATACATTTTCTAAAGATTTCTTTCTAACAGCGCTCCTCTAAAGCTTTTTTTTTTTTTTTTACAATTAAAAATCATAAAAATAGTCCGATGGAAATTAATTCCCCTGCGCATAAACGTTTTTGTTTTAATTATGTTTTTACCCTTTGTAATATTCATTTCACCAAGCATTGTTTAAAATTTTCTATTTTCTTTGTTGTGATTACAATCGTCTTTTAATTTTCGGCAGCATAGTTTATGTATTTTTAATTTGCAAAATAAATGCCTTGGTTTAGTTTACAAAATCACGTTTAATTAATGATTATTAGAAATTTATGAGGAAAGACGATATTAATTTAAAAGCAGAACTTAGATTGTCTTAAAAGCAACTATGTTTCGACTTATATTGTAATGCACGATTTATTAAGAAGAATATGACTTAGCATTCGGAGATTTATTACATTTAAATCTTTATATATAAATAACTTCCGTAAAATCATTTCAAGATTGCTGTCTTACTTAAAAATTAAAATAGTGTAAATATTAATTAGTAAGAATAAAAGGCGAAATAAGTAAAAATAATGCAAAAAATAATGCATGAAATGCTTCAGTAAACACATCTGCTCAGTTACATGGCCTTTTGTTGTATGTGTTTTGGTTATTGTTAACCCAGTGGCTGAGCGGTAGCGTATCGCGCTTCCACGCCACAAGTCCGGGGTTCAAAACTCGGGTTAGGAGAAGTCGAATCCGTCTTTCATCCCTTCAGTCGGTCGATAAATGAGTACCAGCTTGCTTGGGAACTAAACACTAGGGGGTTTGCATCAGACTGAACTCCTGACCGGAGCATCTGCTCAAGCACTTCAGTTCCCAAGGTCACGAAAACTGAGATAGGCACAGTAGACCTTTGGTCCTCTATGAGCTGTTGCGCCAATGAGATTAGAGTTTTGTCTATTTTATATATTGAAATCATTTAACCACTCTGCTGCAATACAAATCAAACGTATCAAAAATATAAAGCAGATCAATTATTTGAATTAAAATATTTGGATCTGAATAGTTAACTAATAAAGAAAAAATATTTTTGTGTTAAAATCTTCTAAGGTTTTTAAAAAAAAGTGAGAATAATGCTACCATGTCTTATATTGAAGAATAAACATAAAGAATTTGTAAAAAAATTTAAAAATGCTACCTTGTCTTATATTGAAGAATAAACTTAAAGAATTTTAAAAATAATTGAATTCTTTGAATTTTTATAAAAGAATCGTTCAATTTTGACATATTTGCAACATTTCAATAGGTCATTAACAATATAATTTTTGATGACGAACTTTTAGAAATTGGAATCAAGTTCGAATAAAGTTTGAACGAGTTTTTCATTCTTAAGGTATAAAACCGTGAGATAATTATGAATTTTTAAGACTGATTATTTATCTGAGCTAATCTAACAGAATGTGCTAACTTGGATTCTAAACCCAAAGGGAATGCTTAGTTGTTTTTTTTAAATAAGTCAATGTAATTGTTTTAGAAAAAAAAAAATACAGTTGCTACGCGGTTATTTTAAAACCCGTTTTCAATCAAAAGTAAAAAGTTGTCCTTTTTTGATAATTTAGTTCAAGATTTTTACCTTTTGTCTCACCATAAGTTCATGAAAAATGAAATTTCATTCATATTTTTGTTTAAAAGAGTCGCATTTTTTAATAGTTGATACCCAAAACAATAAGCCATAGATCAGTGGCTTTCGACTTTTCCCCCATCTTGCACAACACACTTTACGCTAATTAATCCTTTATCTACCGCATTATGATTTAATTGCAGTTTTTTTCATGCAATATTTCTTTTTGAATCATTACAATGAAAATTAAGGGATGAGCATAAACACAATACTCCACTTTGGGAAATTTAATTAGTTATTGCTAATTAATTAAAGATATTCAACTGTAAAATTAATTATACACACTATTCACTTAAAATAAATAGTCAGATCGTTTTCTAAGGTTTTCATTAACATACAAAAAATATAAGACACCTTTTGATATTAATTACTTTTGCGGAACAAAAATGTCAATTTCGCAATCCCCCGAAAACGCAATTTTTTATAAACATTCCCTTCCCGCAAAAAATATTTCATTATAAAACCCCGGGCCCCAATATATCTTGACAGAGGGGGTTTTTAAAAAAGAATTTTACGTTTTCTGTTAAATGCAAAAAAAGTTTATTCTATGTAAATTTTTAAAATTGGGGTCGTACTTTAAAATGTACCGTCGGTAGATAAAAGGGTTTAAAAACACCCAGTACTATTAAAAATACTTTTTAAAAATTTCGGAATAACAATCAAACACCCAAAAAACATTTAAGCGAATAATTAAATGGATTATTAAATAATTATGTACAATAAAAAAAAAGATAAAATAAATCTAATTTTTTGCGCATTAAATTTTTTTTTTTGTTTTAAATTACCCCCCTTGGTTGGGGGTTTAAATTAAAAAAGTTGGTTTGTGAACTCGTGGACGGGATTGATTCTATGAGGAATCCTGGCACACCAAAAAACACACCGGGAGGTATGATGTACGTTGAATCTGTCAGGCCCCGAAGTCCTCAAGTTGATATCGAGAAGGAAGTTTGAGGTGCGGCTCCCAAAAGCCCCCTCGTTATTTACTAAAGCTCAAAATTTAAAAGATATGTTATCAATATCCTTTGATTATTGTCGTAGTACGACGTTACTACAAACAACTCTGCTCCTGCCACCTCCATACACAGTACAAAAAGTAGAGTTTCAAAAGCGCGTAATAATTGTTTCGATTAGTAGCCCCCAAAAAAACTTTTGGGGTAAATGAGGGAGTTTTTAATAATGGCGCACATTTTCCCGCAAACCCCACTTTTTGGCGACGGACCACGTAATTTTGAGCCTTATCAAAAGGGCGAGGGGCAACACCTGAGTTAGCAACCTCTCATTTCCACACCTCACTATTGGGATGGCTTGGGGCTAGGGATGGCGGGGTCGAGATCGATTAACCCAAGAACCGATTTTCGGGTCAAAAAGAAAGCGATTTTTTAAAACAATATTGGGGACTGAATCGATTCGGGAAATCGATATTTCATCCCCCAAAATCGACATTCGATTTTTTTCCCTCTTGGGAAAAAGCCATAAAAAATTTTTTACAATTAGTTCAATGTACTATCTTTAAAACCCGAATATTACGGTGTTGGCGGTTAAAGGGTTAATTTCTCAAAAACTCCGGGGATGCCTTTTGTGCTTAGTTTTTTCGCCTCTTTTTTTAATAAATAAAAAAAAAAGTTAATTTTGTCTTTTTTATTTTTTTTTTTATTTGCTGATATTGCGTCATTTTTATTATGCTTTTATTGAAAAGACTGTCGAAATGTACTGTGATTAGCAAGTAAATATTTATTTTCATGCAGGGGTTACGGAATAATAAGTAATTTAGGGTAAATAAATCTTAAGGAACCCTGGGATCATCTGTTCCTTGTGAGTGTTTTTTCATTTTCCGGCAAATTCAAATATTTTGGGGGCCAAATTGGGTCCCCCGTAGATTTGACAGACTGTTGTTTTTAAAAAACTATTTTTAAGTTTTATATTATCTATTTTCTAAACTTTTTTTAAAGTAACCAAAAAACATTTAGAAAATAAAAAATCTTCCTTTTTACCTGATCCTTTGATATGGTATCAAAATAATTGTAATTTTGGGAAATTCCCCCCAAATAAAAAAATTTGCTGATTTTACTGGGTAAGAGATCGTTTATTATGGTAAATTTTTTTCGTTTTTTTATAAAATGGATTTATATTTAAATTTCCCAAAAGAGACTTTTTAAAAAAAAATTGATTTTAGGGAAAACGTCTTTTTGATCTCGATTTTTTTTGGGAATCGATTCATCAGGTTCCCATTCGAATTGATTTTTTAAAAAACGATATTTTCTGGGGGGATATAAATTAACGTATATCATCTCCTACCCGTCGGGGGTCTTCAGTGGCACAAAACTCAAAACTCGTGACACGACGGCCATGGAAATTTATGACCATGACCACTAGGCCCCTGGCCATAGTAGTACTGAAAAACAACGGCTTAGTAATACCAAGTTGATAGTCCTGAAGTTCAAAAAAGAAATCCATCAAATCGAAAATAATATATAGTTTATAACATCAATTAGAATATGCATTAAATTTAATTATGCTTTGGACAGATGTGACATGCTTTGAAGTCGGAACATGGAAAACAGTTCCTCGCCTTCTCATCCTTTGAATGGGGGCTTAAAACAGGGGGTTCGTCGCCAAAAAAAAGGGACCGAATCGCCCCTTCCATGGCTTAATTTAAAAATTAAGTCAAAAATCTATTGGGAGGTTTAAAAAGACCATCATCCAATCCATCACAAAAGGAGTGATAATTTTTTGGATCCAACCCGGCCAATAACGGATAGACCTGCCTTTTCCCCCTTTTAACCCTTTGACCCCCCTTTCCCCCCCCAGCCAGACGATTTCCTTAATTACATTCCATCTTCTTTCCCCAAAAGGTAGTAATTAAAAATAATTTGGGGTATTCCATAACTACATGCCCCGAAAGAAAATTTCTCCCAAATCCAGCTTCCCGTTTTTTTTGTTACCGCTCGCACCGATTGAGTGGGGGAACTTGTTTGTACTGGGCTATCGGTTTGTTTAAAAAAGCATGAGTTAAAGGGTTAAAAAAGTGATTTATATGTTGGGCCGCTGCACCCGAAATAGTGTTCCTTTTTAAGTATGGGAAAAAAAAACATTTGGGGAAAAAATGGAAAGTTCGAATGTTCGAATATTGTGTATTTAAAGAATGTAGAAAATATTAAAGTGGTTCAAATTATAAATGCCTGTCTCTCGAAAACCTTGCGTGATGAAGAAAAATCGATGTCATATTTGAATTCAGGAGAAGAAATGTTTTATCAGAATCACATATTTTTCTTTCTGAGACAAAAAAATTTTTTTTTTTTGTTGCCCAGTGTTATTTATCTGTGCTAATCTAACAGAATGTGCTAACTTGGATTCTAAATCCAAAGGGAATGCTTAGTTGTTGTTTTTTTAAATAAGTCAATGTAATTGTTTTTAGAAAATAAAATACAGTTGCTACGCGTGTATATTAAACCGTTTTCAATCAAAAGTACAAAGTTGTCCATTTTTGATAATTTAGTTTTCAGAGTTTTACCTTTTGTCTCACCATAAGTTCATGAAAAACGAAATTTCATTCACGTTTTTGTTTAAAAGAGTCACATTTTTAATAGTTGATACCCAAACCAATAAACCATTGATCCATGGCTTTCTACTTTTCCCCCATCTTGCACAACAGACTTTACGCTAATTAACCCTTTATCTACCGCATTATGATTTACTGCAGTTTTTTTTCATGCAATATTTCTTTTTGAATCATTACAATGAAAATTAAGGGAGGAACATAAACAAAATATTCCAGTTTGGGAAATTTAATCCGTTAGAGCTAATTAATTAATTAAAGATATTCAACTGTAAAATTAATTATACACACTGTTCACTTAAAATAAATAGATCGTTTTCTAAGGTTTTCATTAACATACAAAAAATATATAAGAGACACCTTTTAATAATAACTACTTTTTCGGAACAAAATTTTCGCAATCCGCTGAAAACACCGTCACAGCTGAAAACGCAATTTCTCTATAAAACTATTCACCTTCCTCGCTAAAATACTCATCATAGAACCCGTGCTGCCATATATCTTGACAGAGTGGATTTAAAGGAATATTCCTGCTAAGTATTACCAGAGTATTCGTAAAAATATTTATTCTACGTAATTTTAAATTGAGTGGTACTTATGAGTACCGTCGATAGAAACATGCTTAAAATTACGGAAAAACAATCAAATATAATAAACATTTAAATGAATAATTAAATGGATTATTAAATGATTATGTACATTCAAATAAGATAACATAAATCTAATTTTATGCGTATTAAATTTTATTTTTTGTTTAAATTCGGTCTCTCTTGCGTTGATTGATTGATTGAATATTAACGTCACACTGTTCAGCTACACGAGGGCTTTTGGCGACGGACCACGTAATTTTGAACCATGGTCAAGTGACGTGGACGACACCTGAGCTGGCACCCCCCTCTCCTAACTACCACACCACACCAACGGGAGGACGTTTCAGCTCTCTACAGATTTAACGTGCATCGCAGCCCTACACGGCGGGTCTTTAGTGGTACTGGGCTCGAACTCGTGACAAGGCAAGCCACGGTCCGATACCTATACCACTCGGCTACCGCGGACGTCTCTAGAGGCAGAGGTAACAGGTTGTGAACTCGGGGACAGCATTGATTCTATGAGTTTGAATCCTAGCACACTAAAGACACACCGTGCAGGTTTGATGCATGTTGAATCTGTCAAGGCTCGAAGTCCTCAAGTTGATATCCCGAGGAAGTTTGAGGTGCAGCTCAAGTGTTACTCTCGTTACTTGACTGAGGCTCAAAATTAATAGATATGTTATCAATAGCCGTTAAGTATTGTGGTAGTACGACGTTACTATATAATCAACTCTGCTCCTTCCCCCTCCGTACACAGAACAAGTGTAGAGTTTCGGTAAAGCGCGTAATAATTGTTTCGATTAGTGGTCTCCTTTGTTGATTCAAACATCGCTGAGTGAGGGAGTTTTTAATAATGTCGCACATCTTCAGCAACACGACTATTGGCGACGGACCACGTAATTTTGAGCCTTAATCAAAGGACGAGGGCAACACCTGAGTTGGCAACCCTCTCGAGTTTCTACACCTCACTATTGGGATGACTTGGAGCTAGGGATGGCGATCTGAGATCGATTAATCGAAGAATCGATTTCTAGGGCCAAAAAGTAATTTTTAAATCATTATATAGCACTGAATCGATTCAATAAATCGATATTTCATCCTAAAAATTGACATTCGATTTTTTCCGTCTTGGTAAAAGCCATAAAATTATTTACAATTAGTTCAATGTACTATCATTAAAACCCGTAATATTACGGTGTTGGCGATTAAAGGTTTAATTACTCAAAAACTCGCGAGATGCCTGTGTGCTTAGTTTTTTTCGCCTCTTTAATAAATAAAAAAGTTACATTTGTAATCTTTGATTTTTGTATTTGCTGATATTGCGTCATTTGATTATGCTTTGATTGACTGACTGTCGTAATTTACTGTGATTAACGAAGTAAATATTTATTTTCATGCAGTATTTGTTACGGAATAATAAGTAATTGAGGATAAGTAAATCACTAAGTATTATAGGATCATCTGTTCCTTGTGAGTGTCTTTTTTCGATTGCCGGCAATATCTCAAGTGATAGCGGATCCACTTGGATCCCAGTAGATTTGACAGACTGTTGTTTTTAAAAAGCTATATTATAAGCTATATATTATCTATTTTCTAAACTTTTTAATGTAACAAATACATTTAGAAAATAAATATCTTCTTTTATACCTGATCCTTTGATATGGTATCAAAAATAATTGTAATTGTGGAATTCCCTGAACTAAAAAATTCGCTGATTTTACTGATAAGAGATCGTTTATTATGGTATCTCTTTCTCGTTTTTCATAAAATGGATTTATATTTACATTCCAAATGCAGACTTTAAAATAAAATTGATTTTTAGAAATCGATCTTTTAGATCTCGATTTTTTTGGGAATCGATTCATCAGGTTACGATTCGAATTGATTTAAAAATCGATATTTTCTGGGGTGATATAAATTAACGTATATCATCTCCTCTACCCGTCGGATCTTCAGTGGCACCAAGACTCAAAACTCGTGACACGACGGCCATGAGTTTATGACCATGACCACTAGGCTACCGTGGCCATAGTAGTACTGAAAAACAACGGCTTAGTAATACTTAAGTTGATAGTCCTGAAGTTCAAAAACGAAATCCATCAAATCAAAAAAATATATATAGTTTATAACATCAATTAGTATATGCATTAAATTTAATTATGCTTCAAGGACATGATGTGACATGCTTTGAAGTCGGAACACTTGAATACAGTTCCTTCAGCCTCCTCATCCTTTGAATGGGACTTAAATCGAGGTGTTCGTTGCCAAAAAAAGGCACCGAATCGCTCTTCCATGGCATTAATTAAAACTTAAGTCAAAAATCTATTGGGAGGTTTAAATGACCATCATCCAATCCATCACAAAAGGAGTGATAGATCTTTTAGGATCCAACTCGGCCAATAACGGATAGACCTGCCTTTCCACTTGAACCCTTTGACCCCCTTCCCCTCCCCAGCCAGACGATTTTCTTAATTACATTCCATCTTCTCCCAACAGGTAGTAATTAAAAATAATTTAGGGGTATTCCATAACTACATGCCCACGAAAGCAATTGCTCGCGAAGACCTAGCTTCCCGTTTTATTGTTACTGCTCGCACTGATTGAGTGGGGAACTTGTTTGTACTGGGCTATCGGTTTGTAATAACAAAGCATGAGTTAAGGATTAGAGTGATTTATATGTTGGACTGCTGCACGCGAAATAGTGTTCCTTTTCAAGTATGGAAAAAGAACATTTGGAAACATGGAAAGGTCGTAAATTTATGGCGAACTGTCAGGGCTCTTTAAGTTGTCATTTTACGGAACAGGAACATGTTGATTTAGTTCGTAGATTTGATGTATGGCATTGTTTTTGGTAATAAAGGAGAGAGGTTTAAAATGTAACAAGTGATAGGATGCCAAGATTGCACCAAAGATCACCGTGTTGAACATCACCTCAAAGATTTCAGTGTAATTTAGTTGATCAGGGAAGATAGCAGTGTGAATAGGAGTGTAAAAATTGTGAGGTTAAATTCTATATATTAATCGGTAACAATCAATTATTTCATAGAGCAACAAAAAGTATTAACAGGTGCATCGAACACGTTCAGAGAACTTTATTAAAAAAATAGCATACTAAAACATAAATGATTTCTTTGGGATCAAACCAATAAACGTAATTACTTAACCAGTAATATTTAAAATTAGTTATGTAAATTTTACAAAAATCATATTTATAAGCGAGTAGTTACGGAAAAAAGTTAGTAGAGAAAACGCAGCAGTTAGAGAAAAAGTAATACACTCTCTTACGCGTATTAAAAGTATTACTAAAATAAACTACACACACTTATCTAGAAAATGTATTAAATTTGAATTTTTAATTAAAATAAAATTTTTAGAGCTGATCGAATAAACATTGAAGAAATATGACATATTAATGAATCTGTTATTGAAATAAAACAGGCCACAACTCAAAAATGTTCATACAGTAAGAATGATTTTAGTACACAGTCCATAGAAAATAATATTAATATCAGGTTCAAAAAATTTTATGAAACTTTTTACGTTTATAATATTTGGATTTATCAGACCTGTGCCATGAAAGATTTTGAACAATTTAGTTAGATGCCTAATTTCGGTAGATTGAAGACCCACTTCCGATTTTTCTAATTTTATGTAATTTATTGTAACTCGGCCTCTATGTAACAAAGAGACAAAACAATATACGTTTTGTGAAGCCAAAAGATTGCTTTATTTAATATATATATATATATGTTTTGGGATCGAAATGAGTCATTTCAACGTGTTTGAATACCTTAAATCAGTGGTCCTCAACCCGAGTCTGTGGATCAAATGATATCGGGCCGTTCAAGGAGCATTAAATTATTTCCATTTGATTAACTATGGTGTATTTCTCTCGTGTATGTCTGACTTTCTAAGAAAATCACTTTATATTCTATGTTAAATCACTTTATATTCTATGTTAAATCACTTTATATTCTTTGTTAAATCACCTTATATTCTTTGTTAAATCACCTTATATTCTATGTTAAATCACTTTATATTCTTTGTTAAATCACCTTATACTCATTTTTAGTGTAATTGTATTTTATTTGGAATCCATATTTAAATAGAGAATTAAATTAAAATTATTAAGTCAAAACAATTTAAAATATAAATAATCCCCGTCCCTTCTCCCTCATTGAACGGTACCCGGGTGACATAAAGGGTGTGGCTCACTGCCTTAAATATTAAAAATCGAAAATTATTAGTCTTTCAAAAATTTTAAATTCAATTCATAAATTTTGAAAAATTTAACATTCAAAGCGTTGTGACGTTTGAAAAAAATAATGGTAGCATGATATTTATTAGTTTAAATAATTGGTTTATTTTCGTCACAGTTATTAATTACAATGCATACATTGAAGTTATTAAAAGGTTGGTTATATAGTTCATTATGGTCCAAATTCTGTTTCTCATGGGGGAGATTGCCTCTGTCCTGTTCGAAGGTTTTCAACGGACTGCTGTTTGCCCTCTCTAGAGTCTCGGGATAGTAGCGGTCAGCCTCTTTATCCTCGAGTTTTATCCGGCTAGTGGGCGAAGTAGGTAGGACTCTCACGGTGTCAAAGGCTCCGGGGATGATCAAAACAAGACCTCGCAATATTTTAAGGGAGTATGTGTAAATAGGAACGCGGTTATCCTATCCACAAAAAAGAAGCCGACTATTCAGCTGTGTGACGGGAAAACGTTACAGCGTTGTGTTGCCTGTTTATATTAAAAACGGAAGATATTCTACTTATTTCAACTGATTGAATGCCCATCAATGATAGTGAGATACGATTTATCAACGTCCTTTAATCTTTAATTTGAAGGTTAAATTCCGCTTTTCGGATATGTAGAACTCAGCAATCTTATATTTGACTAACTGGTACACCCGTTCTTCGCTCGGGAGAATTAATAAATTAAACAATACAGATTGGAGGATAAAAAAGTTTTTAATTAGTTAATTTTACGTGAAAATAAATTAAATTAAACAAATTAAAAAAAAAAAAAGCTTTTGCATATCTCAGTTGAACAAAAAACCCTTATTTGTTAAATTTTAAGTCTGTAGATCTAATAGCTGATAAAAAGGATTTTTTTTTTATTTATAACGCCCCGTAACTCTCTTGTGGATTCGATTTTTGGAAACCTTCCTAAGTTGACCTCAGCTCAGGAAAAAAAAAAATTGTTACACATTTTGTGTAATGAATGCTTAAAATAGTGTAAATAATTTATATCTGTATGTGTAATACATTAATATTACTCTCTTTCAGTTCTATTTATTTTTGTTAAATTTGTAATATCGCAAGCAACGCCTTTCTTTACATTATAATGGCGATTCAAAAGAAACATAGCGAAATGTTGGCGATTGAGCCAAATTGACATCCTTTTTGGTGACCCTGTTGGCAACTTGGCGATTGTTTGAACGGTGCAGAAGTTGATATGCTGCAGCGCCACCTGGTGGAGGTTCTGCAACAAAGAGGATAGCACTAAAACCTTCTCCACAAAAATATACATATACATGCCAATTTCAATAGTCCTCGGTAGAACGGTGTTGGAAAAATGGGATTTCATATATACAAACATCCACTTTTAAATATATAGATTCAAAAAGTGGCATAGTGACTTTAATAATTATATCTTCTTGCAAAATTAATACTTAAAAATCCATTTGAAGAAATAGGATTTAATTATTTTAACTATTACGTAAAATTCATTAATTATTGATTGAAAATGCAATGCTATCATTATCTTTGTGTATTTAATGCATTCTCAATGGATTTAAATAATTTAAAAGCCATTTTTTATTTTCCCCATTCTTTCAACAGATTTTAGAAAATGACTCCATCTCATAAAGCTGCTTACACTTAGTTTAAGTAGACTGCTTTGCGTCTAAGTGTGAGATCGGCGGTTTTCGAAAAAAGTTTTGGAGAAAAAAAGATTGGGAGACATAAAAAAATGTCAGAATATTAAATATTAATGGGGAAAAAAGTTTCTAACTCTTAAATTTCTTCAACGAAGAAAGTTTATACTTCTTAAATCTTTGGGTTTTTGTCTGCAAAGAACCCGAACACCCCTATGTTAGCCCTTTATCGACCGCATTATGATTTACTGCAGTTTTTTTTCAGGTAATATTCTTTTGAATCACTACATTGAAAATGAAGGGATATACATAAACAAAATACTCAACTTTTTGAAATTTAATCCGTTAGAGATAATTAATTAAATTAATTAATTAATTAAAGATATTCAACTGTAAAATTAATTATATACACTGCTCGCTTAAAATAAATAGTCAAATCATTTTCTAAGGTCTTCATTAACAAACAAACAAATAAGACACTTAAATTTTGACATTAACTATTTTTTCGGGACAAAATTATAATCTTCGCGATCCTCTGAAAACACCGTCAGCCGAAAACGCAATTTCTGCTATAAAACTATTTGCCTTTCCCTTCTAAAATACTCATCATAGAGTCCATGCTGCCATATATCTTGGAAGAGAGGATTTCAAAGAATATTCCTTCTAAATTTCGTCAGTGTATTCATAAAAATTGTTATTCTATGTAACTTTAAAGTGAGTGGGGTACTTATAAGTACCGTCGGTAGATAAAGGGTAAAATAAAAATTAGCTACTATTTGATTCAAAAAAGAATTAGTATTCACTGAAAAAATTTATAACTTATATAATAAGTTGCTATTGAATATTCCAGCGTTTAACGCGCACCTATACTTTCAAACTATTTTTTAATTTTTAGGAATATTCGCCGTGTACAGTTCACACTTTGTTACAAAAAATTTTGAAAAATACATAGGGTCTTATATTTCGAAGTATAGATGCATTGAGTGAATGGATAGTTAAAGCAGGAATTGAAATTAAACCAGACACAATTATAAAGTCACTTGAATTTTTTTAGAAAATGTATATAGTTTATTTAGTAATCTAGTTGGAAAGGAAGATGATTATTCATTCATTTGTGGATCGGAATAATGGTGAAGAAGAAATAGCCTAAAATAAAATAGAACTCGCTGATGTACCTGAAGATCTAACAGAAGACGAATAGGAGACATTTTTCATGTTATCCAATCTATCTATATATAAAGGGATATTTATTTGTATGTATGAAATCGCATCACTCCAACACTGTTCAATCGATCACTATGAAAATTGGCATGTATATGTATTTTTTGTTGAGAAGGTTTTTGTGCTATTCTCTTCGTTGCAGTTCCTCACCAGGTGGCGCTATAGTGTATCAACTTCTGCACTGTTCAATCAATCACCAAGTTCCCAACAGGGTCGCCAAAAATGATGTCAACTTGACTATCGCCAACATTTCGCCACATTTCTATTTAATCACCATTATAATGTAAGGAACGGTGTTGCTTGCGTGAATATTACAAACTTAACATAAAATAAATACAACAGAAAGTAGTGTATTAATGTATTACACACCTCATATATAAATTATTTACACTTTTTAAGCGCTCATTACACAAAATGTGTAATAATGTTTTACTTTTGCTGCGCATAGATCAGCTTAGGAATGTGTTTTCAAAAATCGATCCACAAGTGAGTTACGGGGTGTTATAAATAAAAAAATTCTTTTATCCGCTATTAGATCTACGGACTTAAATTTAACAAATATGGTTTTTTTTTTTTTCAACTGAGATATGTACTTATAATTAACTCATTAAAATCTTCTTTATCCTTCCTTTATCCGTGCGAAGAACAGATATACCAGCTAGTAATACATAAAAGTTCATTACGTATGCCATTTTTTAAAAAATTAACGCTAGTTAGATATATGAGGAAATCTATTTTTTTATGTGTGGTACTATTCTCTTTATTTTTAAAGCTATCATCTTTATATCTGGCGTATCATGCGCACCCGTAAATCTTGATTTTATTTTTTATGTTAAAGTGCACATTATACGATGGATTATACGGATCAAAATTGAATGGATCAAAATTGAATAAAATTATAAAGATCTTCCAAATATTTCACATTAATATTTTCATCCATAAAATGACAACACATTATTTAAAAACTACTTATACCAATATTCTTCAATATTCAGCGATCTCAATTACTAATTAAACAGGTTTGGAAAGGTGCATATGTTTGGGTAATAAATTATTAAGAGAGATTCATAATTAAATCTCACACAAGATATCTTTATATTAGGATTAAAATTCAATTAACAAATACCGGTTTTGCAAAAGCGAATTAAGATATACTATTAAATAGATAATTTAATAAAACAAACTAATCAATTAGTAACTAAATAGCTATAATTACAACCGTCTTATCAATGATAATTGTAAATTAAAACCAAACTCGCCATGCCCCAAAAACAATTGTCTGGTTACGCCTCTACCTGATATGAAGCCACATTTTCGTCAGCTGCTTCTAAATTAAATGTGCCAAATTAAAATAAGCAATTTTATGACGAAACTTAGCCTTATATCACGTATTAGTTCAAACCGCAAGAAATTATCGTGTCATTTGGCGAAATTTATAGTTATATAAAAATTATTTTTGTGCGCAATTAGTATAGCGCAGAAGTGTTTTTCGGTCATTATGTAAGACGACTCTGAATTAAAAAAAAAACTTTAGACCTTGATTCGCATATTAATAATGACTGATGACATGATTATTTCCTTATACTTGTAAATAGTAAAATATAATGATGATTTATGTGAGCGTTTTGTTTACAAAATAACGTTTCTTAGATGGATACAACCTTCAAGAAAACTGGCTTAGAAATTTTCGCCAAATGTTCCTTCCTTTGCTCGGAAATAGTTAAGGTATCCGACCACGTTCGGAACCGTGATTTTAAAAAAGCACATAAATGCAAAATTTTCATGATATTTAGTGTCACTTAGATTAGAATACATGTATAAAATTGCTTTTAAGGACATTTGACAAAAGTATTTAAATACATTATTTGGCAAATTAACTTAGAATAATTTTTTTCCCAAATGTTTCTTTTTGAAAATGCTTCTATTATAATAATATTTTGCCTGTATATAGCTCAGACCTCTGTGCAGAGTCTCAACAAGAGTTTTTGAAATATATAACTTAGAAGTGGGTTTATCCATATTTTACTACAACAGAGTGGAGCAATTTTAAGAAAAAACGCCAATAATTATTTCAATGGGTGGTAACTCTGAAAATAATGTGAATTTTAAAAAATTCGTTGGCCTCTGTACAGAGGTCTGGGGCTTATACAGGCAAAATATTTTATAATGGAAGCTTTTTTAATAAAAGGAAAAACTTTTTAAAAAAAGGTTATTCAAAAGTTAATTTTTAAATTTTCATTTAAAAAATTTTTTTTGTCAAATTGCCCTTAAAATTTTATACATGTTTTTCTAAAAGTGACACAAAATTTTGAAAATTTATCCATTTATTTAAAATCACGGTTCCGAAGAAACCCTACCAAAACTATATTCCCCAAAATTCTTATACCCCCTAAAAATATGTAATATTTTTGTAAAAATAAGGCATAACATGCCGCAACATAATTTTAAAAAAAATTCGTATGACATAAACGAATGTCCAAAATTTGATGTAAATTTTTAACAAACAGATTGTTATTGGGAGTTATTTCACTAAAAAAATTTCTTCTTTCTTCCTAACGTCACATTCAAAAGCAATGCAAAGATACTGGCGAGGGACTTGGCATTTTGAACCCCAATCAATTAAAAAGGGTGACACCTGAAATGATATTCCTTTTTAAAAACCTTTCCCAAAAACATGAGAGATTGGGATCCTTCCTGCTAAATGCCCATAGTTTCATCGCAACATGTCTTCGGTGACACCAGGATTTGAACCGATAACTTGATATGAACAATACAGATCCCGAGTTCATGTCCATAACCACTCAGCTCGTAATTCTTTTTTGAAAAGGAGTTTAAAAAAAAGAAAGAACACATGTGTTTTGCGTTTAATAAACGTTCAACTACTCAAACGTGGTTTATAGATTTCACAACCTGTATCCATTACTTGTCATCTTTCTTATTCTGAGAAGAAAATATTGAATTTTTTAAATAAAACATCGACGAATTCAAAGGGAAACCTTTCTGAAGACAATTGCTAAAATTTGTTGAAATTCAACAAAGGTTGCCAATGGCATATACCTGTGGAGGGATTAAGTCGATCACGGTCGACCGGATCGGTGGACCGCCAAGACATTTTGGGGTGATCTCCTGAAGAGATTAGCAGTTAGTAAATATGTACCGAAATATTCAAGGTTGGCTGATAGTATCCAGACTAAGTTTTCTACTGAATATAACTATAAGCCCTAACTCTAAATGAAAATGTTTAATTTTTTAATGTTAGTTGAATTGTTTCGCAACAAATACATCATTTGATTTTATTATTTTTGTGGTTGATTGTTTATTTTATTGTAGTTATGTAGATAAGTACATACTCCATATTTCTCATTGTTTTAATAAATATGGTAGACTTTTTCCTCAGTTTAACATACCTACGCCACTGGGTGGACAGCAACATCTTGGAAAATATTAAAAGTAGCCCGTACCCTGGAAAAATTTGCTCACCCCTGGCATATACCATATATTTTATTACGCATACTTTTACCTTCAAGCTGAATGTCTTAATTTTCAGATGTATTCGCCGTATAATGCACACCCTTTTTCACGAAGGAACCTAAAAAGTACACTCTCAATGCTCTTAACTTTTGACAAAAACAGTTTACGTGAAAACAGCAGGTCACGAAATAGCTCACTTTGAGTTTTCCCCTGTTTAACGGACAGCACAACATTAAAACCCATGGTTATTTTTAAAAGAAAACAGATGCCGAAATCTATTTTTCCAAAAAAGTGCTTTCATTCATGTGAGCATGAGGAAAAAAAATGAATGAACGAAAATGGCGTAAAATTGTTGATAAGAAATATTTGGTAAAATGCGACATGTCAGCGGATTGCCAATTTTTAAAAAAATTTGAGATGTCGTCCGACAACTCACAGATAAAACGAAGAAATTGCTGACAGAGTGCAACATAAATAAGACAGTTATTTCAGTCGGTTGAATGCCATTAGATCAGCTTTTAGGGCGTTTTTCAATAAACCTTTAAACAAATTTAAAAAAACGGGGGGGTTTGTTGCGTTGGGTGGGAAAAACATTTCAAGAGTGGGTATTTAAGCTACACGTTCAGTACCGTGGCGGCATGAACCTCGAAATTTTGAACCATGGTCAAGTGACGAGGACGACACCGGCTATAATCCCCCTTCTCCCAACTACCACATCAACAGGGGGAACGTTTGGCTCTCAAGATTTTGAATCGCCTCCTACACACGGGTCTTCAATGGTAGTAGGCTCGAAACCTGACTCTTTCCACTAGGCCACAAAAAAGCACTTAAAGGGGGCTTTCCTTTTAAAATTTCCCGGAAAAATCGATTTTTTTTTTATTATTTTATTTTTTAGAGCAAACCTTTCAGGTTTTTAAAAAAAAACCGCATCAGATATTCCCAATATCACGGAAATTAAAAAAAAAAGGGGCAGAAAAAAGGGAATTTAAATTTTGTTTTTCACGCTCCCGGGTGACGCTGTATGGTGGGGACAGCTGGTTTCTCTGTTTCTAATATTTTCATTCTAATTATTATCAAATTTGAATCAAACCTCAAATATTATTTTTTCGAAAATTAACACAACTTCTACACATAAACTGCTGTTTTGTTTTGAAAAAGTGATTTGGATTCTATATTCCGTTTTACGTATCTTTTTTAAAAAAGTTTTAGGAAAAAAATTAATTTTTTTAAAAAATTTTTTAAAATTAATTCGTGAATCTGCCAAACGAATCCAAAAAAATCCCAAGAAAAGGGGGTTTACTGGTAATATACCGAGGTGCAA
>BMAV01000868.1:0-36210 GCA_019973955.1 Trichonephila inaurata madagascariensis | reverse complement strand
AAAAGAACTCTAATGAAAGACAATAAAAATACATACACACACATGTATTCTTCCGATAATATACTGTATGTCATATTTTTCAATTTATAGATATCTTAATTTACACATTTGTCTTCAAAATTGCAAATGCAGTAAATTGATGTGAGTCATTTTGGTTTAACTTTGTCATTTGCTGTTTAGTGTGAGGCCTGAATTTGCATTTTTCAAAATTGATTTGCATTAGTAGCCTTTTTTCTAACTTTAACTAACATTACTTAATAGTTCTTTTCATTTATCCGTGTTCCATTTTCCATTCTTGTACACTCATGTCCATGTACTAAGGATAATTCAGAATCACATGGAAATCGAGCTCTAGACTAAAGTTTTAACTGGTAGAATTTGTGAGGGATTACCCTTCTCTCTTGCCCGCCTGGATGTGTGGGAGGAAGGGAAGGAATACCATACATGTTTAAAATCACCTTATTTATTGATCAACCAAATTAACCACACTAAATCACATAAATTCAAGAAGGGAATGTCTCAATATGAACAATACAAGTAGAACAATAATGAGATGCACGAATTATACAAAAACTAGGAATATTGACCACTTTAATTAAGGATTAATTCAATTATCTCACTTAGCTTAATGTTACTCTAGGTTTAGTGACCAATCGTCACTTACATTCTTCATCTACTTAATATTTGAAATATTCAATAGCCTGTAGTGATACTTGATCTGTAGAAATCTCACCTGTGTTTCTCTCTCTCCTTCTCCCCCTGCTAGCTAGAAAGCCCTGACTATATATAGTAGATTTAATTTGAATATCACGGTTTCTTCTTCAGAAGGGTTGGTTGTGAATAAACACGAATAATAGCCCAAAGATTTCCCAAGAGGATTAGAGGAATGTACGCGAATAGATCCGTCACAAATTATCACACTTACGGTTTCAACAATAATATGTAAATTACAGGAATCCACCAGATGACACCGATAGTATGTTACAATGACGAGAATGTAAAAGAGGGATATGTAAGGAATGGTAGCAAGAAAGTAAAATTCCTCAAAAACATTTTTTAAGCCACCCAGTGACATAACCGAATAGTTATGACACAGAGGAAGGATAAGAATGTTTTTTACGCAGTAAAATTATCGGCAAGATAGCTTACTCAGCAGTCATATATATATATGTAATTATACACAAAAACTAACACTTTTCTTGATAATTAGTACGGTTTATAATTAATTCCTTAATTGCCGATTAAAAGTTCCCCAATTCACTCCCCGATTGCCCCCATTTTCCACATAGGCGCGCGTATGGGATGTTTTGGTGTGGAGGGGGGATAAGGAATAAAAATAAGAAAATTCTCTGAAATAAATAAATCCTTCACAAACACTCTCAAGATCATTTTATTGAATTCCAAATACTTCGGAATAATTTTATGGATAGCAGTGCAAAGAAAAGAATCGGCCTTCCGAAAGACGCATATATACGTCTGGGGCAATTGATGCTTAGGCTGAGTGCGACGTTTATATACGTCGGTGGCACTTATGATATTAAAGTTGTATTGTAGCCTTAGCGTCAAAGTATAGTATTATTGAATTCAATACATTGTTATTATATGGAAAGGGGCGTGAAGAAAATTATGATTGAATATTTGGTCGCAAATATTAAAAGTTTGAGAAGCACTGTCTTAAGATATTTTTTCCTGATTGGGGAAACGTTGGGAAATGTTAAGGACACGGTGCGGTCTATCGGTCTTTTGTTTAAATGGTGTGAACACAAGGCTTAATGAACTGGTGGCAGAAGATTATAAATGGTGCTCGTGAAAGAATGCGTGAAATGCTTAAAGTGTAGGAAATGATTACGTATGCAGAGAAGTGAAGAGAAAATTTCAAGGTACTTAACAGAATTTTCTGTCGCCAGTTCATTAAGCCTTTTGTTAACTGTTGTGAGTGCGTAGGTGCTAAAGAGTGAATAGTACAATGAACATTACAATATTTCACAATTTCAGCTCTTTCGCCCCGCAAATTCGGTTTAGAGAGACAAAGTTTTTCTTTTGGCTTCTGCTTTAGAAAGCACTGCAATTCCGGCAGTAGACTTTTCAAAAAATTTTAATATGAAAAATCTGTTGAAGCACCTGATGTGTTTTTTTTCTCGTAACTATTTGGTATGAGTCCTCTCAATGCCAAAATTGTTAAAAAGTACTAAAATACCTGTTTTTAAATTCCTACAATTAGTTCACTTTCTCCCTATATATATATATTATATATATATATATATATATCTTGTGCAAATTTTCAGTCTTTAATAAAAGTATTTTCTATTCATCTATCCAAGTTCAAATACATTTTTTAAACTCGTAGTGGATGACACTTGATTTTAATACATTTTTTCAAATATTAATGCATTAATTCAATTAAAAAATGAATAAATAGTATCAAATAAAAATAATAGTCCAACAGCATATATAGAAAGGATAATCGTTCACTGTGTCCCTGTAGCCCAATGGATAATGCGCTGGACTTCAAAGGTCGTGGGTTCGAATCCACCTGGGATCCACCCGAATCCTCTGAGGAAGTGATTTCTATTTACTATACTATTTTATTAGAATAACTAAATTTATTGAATGAATAAATAGAAACACACACAAACAAAAATAGCCCAATACCCCCTATATAGAAAGGGAAATAGAAAATTGCAAGGAAA
Source organism: Trichonephila inaurata madagascariensis (assembly GCA_019973955.1). Taxonomy (NCBI): domain Eukaryota; kingdom Metazoa; phylum Arthropoda; class Arachnida; order Araneae; family Nephilidae; genus Trichonephila; species Trichonephila inaurata. The sequence goes on along the minus strand of BMAV01000868.1, from coordinate 33,520 downwards.
ATCGCTTTTTATTTTGTCACTTAATATTGATTCTGTCTTTTGTATATACATATTTTTGTATTAATTGAAACTATTTAATTAAAAGTAACTAAAATAATTTTTTTCTCTTTTGACTTAAGAAGGAATTGACTTAATTTTTTTTTATTATTACTTTTTTAATAATGCCGCTGGAAATTTTTAATTGTAAAAAAAAACTTCAATACTTAAACTCATTTCCTTTGTGATAATACTTTAAAATTAATTTTAATTTTATTTCTCCCTTCACTTGTATACAAAATGACATCTTCTTGGAAGAAGGCGTTAAAAATCTGGAGGGGAGGGGGATTCGATCCTCTCTAATGTATATATGAACTATCTCAGATATCTAAATAAGATATTAAATCCCTCTGTATATCATATCTCTGTACAGGTATATTTTGAAATTTATCGGGTTGGTGGCTTTGGTTTTGCGGCCCTGACCCAAAGTTCGGGTTACCCCCCGGCCCGTGGTGGTTTCCGTGCGAAAATCGACACGGCATGTCGTATAAGGGGCCGTAAAAGATCCCTAGGGTGATCTAGGCCAAATTTAAAACCCCTAGTAAAATTTGCACAGAGCTCAGGTCCCTCCTTCAGGGGGGGAAAACTGGCCAAAAATTACATGCGACGATTGGTACCGGCCAATATGGGCCAAACTTAAAAAAAAAAGATGCCAGCTTTTTTGGTGATGAACTTAAAATTAAAAAAGAAAAATGAACTCTGTAATAACTATTCATAATCTGTCATTAAAAATAAAAAAAATATTTTGAAATAAAATCTTCAATCCTTTTTTTAAAGTTGTAAAAAAATAAATATTAGATTGAAATTAATTTTTCATGAAAATTGGACGGGAAATTTGAACATTTTAAAACCCCTTTGCCTAACTCAACAAAACCTTTTTAAATTTAAATTAAAAAGAAAATTTTTTTTGATTTTTTTTAAAAGAAAAAAAAATACATTTTCAAAAAATAAAAAAATTTTCTTAAAAATCTATATCTCGTATGCTGTAGAAAATATTAAAAGTTGACGATAAAAAATGTGTAAATTTAATTTTCTTTTTTCATTGTTGAGTAATTAAATATGAGTTTTAGAAAATAACTTTAACTATAAAAAAAATTTTTTTATGAATAAATTATATGAAAATTGGGGGGAAAAAATGGAAAATATGAACGAAAGCATAATGTTAAGAAAAAAACCCAAAATATACCGATAATAGATTATTTATTATTTAACAAAATTTACCTACATAACTAATAAAATAAATCAAAACAAAACTTTTTTGTTTAAAAATTTTTTTCTTTCTTAAAAATTTAAAAAAAGAATTTCAATATGAGTAGAGTTATATGACTCCCAAAACCCCAAACCCGCGATTAAAAAACGGATTTGCTCCCCATGCCACCGTTTTATACTTTAAAGTAGGGGGTATTGGAGAAAAAAGAAAGGCATAAATAAGCAAATTTTTTTTAAAAAAATGTAAATCCATCTCAAACAAGGTCATTTTATTGTATTCCAAAATCTTCAAAATAGTTTTGATGATAGAAGCAAAAAAGAAAAAGAAAATGACCGTATTTCAAAAAGACGTATATATACGTCTTGTAAATTTAATGGACCGGTTGGGTGAGACGTATATATACGCCAGCGGCAGTGAAGGGATTAAAATCAAAAAGTTATTTTGTACATATTTTTGAACTAGTTCTACTAAAAGTTTAATTATTTTAAAAATTGAAACGAGTTTTCCCATTTTATCAACCAAAGAGTAAAATATATTTCTTAATAATGGAGAAATGGTTTTTAGTTCTGAATTTATTTATATTTTTCTAGTCAGTTTTTTTCATTTTATTTCTAAATCTAGTAACATTATCTAGTTTGATGATGCACTCCTGTAGCGAGAATCGAAATTGAAAATGGATGTCTGAAATCGAATTCTCTTTTTATGCTACCCTGCAAACGCCTTTTTTTTTTTCGAAAGTTGGCACACATGACTGCATTAAATTCCAATTTTTTTAAACAATTTTTCCTAGTAGAATTTTTTGCCAACACTTCGCCTCCTTCGCAAACTTCATTTTTTGCTTGAAAGAAAGACATTTGTTTTCGAAGAAAAAACATCTTCATCTAAATATAAAAAAGGAAAGCATAGAAATTCATAAAGAACGTTCTTCTTTTTAAATTTACTAAACCGATCTAATCAAGAAATTTCTTTATAAATTCATATTAATTTTAGGAAGAAGTTTTTGTTTTCGTAAAAAAAAAAAAAAATTTTATGTGCAAAACATTTATTTGTTCCAGAATCTTTTTGTGAATACAATTTTTACCCAAATAGACGAAACTGAAAAGCTCAATAATTTTTTATGAATTTCTCATCTATGTATTCTACACAAATCTCACCACTTATATACAAGGATTAAAATATCATTCATATTTAAATATAATTTAAATTAACTATCAATAATTTTAAAGCATACACGAGTTAAGAGACTTCAAAGAAAAAAAAACCTTGTTTAAGACAATTTATTATCTCTTTTCAATGTTTCTTCAACGATAATGGTGAATTGGTATGAAATGGTTTTTAAAATTTCCACACCCCCCTAAAATTAAATCGTTTGAAATGACAGTCGTTCTGAAAAATACACCGCTGTTTGTAAGAAATGCAACACCATCGAAGCATCAGAATTTAAATTTTCGCAAAATTATGGATGGGGGAAAAAAATTTGGATCACGGCGGTGCAGCGCCCCCCTAAACAAATTCTGGCGTATAAATAGGGGCTGCAGTGGGACGTTGAAAATAGTTAATGATTATTTGTTAGTGGCGAACGTTTAGTGAGACCTAAGTATGCCTCCACGATGAAATAAGGAAAAATTCCAATAACTTGCGGAATTTTGCGGAGTGTTTTTTGTAATAAATAGGGTCATATCTCTGTAGTACCATTTAAGCCTTCTTCATCTTTTATTTTAACAAACACATCAACCTCATCAGGCAAAAGTAAATCTTCACAATTCCCTTGCTTGAAGCATCAGAAATACATTCACTTTAATTCATAATGTCTTCTGTTTCTTTCCAAGTTAATTATTAAATCAGAATATAAAAATAATCATAAAAAGTTTGTCTTAAAATATGTATTAATTGCTGCACGCGTAGGTCGAGATCTAATGACTGTTAGTAGAATATGAATTCGAAGAGTAATACGGAACGCCGTGCTGAATCTCAACGTCCCCCTATACCTAAAAACCGAGAAAAGGCATGTCACCCGCATGGCCTTAATGGATCGTGCAGCCACGTCACGAGCCCTGAGTTAAGAATTGTGGACGCTTGTAGAACAACAAGTGTCTGCACGAACAGTTCGATTAAGTTTGCAGCAGCATCGACTTTCAGATCAGAGACCATGGCTGTGACTGGCCTTGACACTGCATCACAGAGAGGAGCGTCTTTAGTGCTGTGATCAACCACGAACCTGGGCCCACGAATGGTAGGACGTCATTTTTTCAGATGAATCTAGGTTCGGATTACAGCATCATGTTGGTCGCATCCGTGTTTGGTGGCATAGTGGTGAACGCACATTGGCAGCATGCATTCGTCATTATTATACTGGCCCATCACCTGGCTTGATGGTATGGAGTGCTATTGGATACATGTCTCGGTCACCTCTTGTTCGCATTGATGGCACTTTGATCAATGCACCTTACATTTCCGTTATGTTACGACCCATAGCTCCACCCTTTGTTCGAGTCCTGAGAAACCCTACGTTTCAGCAAGATAATGCAGGACCGCATGTTGCCGGTACTGTACGCTTGGGTACGGAAAATGTTCGACTGTTGCCCTGTAGTGCATGTTACCCAGATCCCTTACCTATAGAGAACTTTTGGTTCATAGTTGCCGAGTGACTGACTCGTCAGCATATGCCAGTCATTACGGTTGACGAGCTGTGGCATCGTGTTGTACTTTTTTATGCCATCCAATCTCTGTTTCACTCAATACCCAGGCATATAAATACTGCAATTACTGCCCGAGGTGCTTGTTCTGGGTACTGATTTCTGATCAAACCCTTTCTTAAAAAATATTTTATTTCAAAAAAAATGATTTGTCCAATAAATCCATTTTTTATTGCATTTTTTCCCCGGGTGCAATTTAGATTCTAGTATATATATATAATAAAATATATGATTTTTAAAATTATGCTTTAACTATAAATAATCAAAAAAGCCGGGCCTTTAACATTATACGAGGGGTTTGGGGGAAAGTTAATATTTCTTTCTTGTAGATATGTGAACGGATCACAAACGTTATGTGTCGTGTGGGAAATTCTGCAGGCATAGTTGTATTCAAAACAAAAGATGGCCGGATAGCGGTAGTAGGCAGCGGGGGGGAAATCAGTCATTGGTAGTACTGTAGATAAGTAACCCGTGTTGAGGCCCGATATAAAATAGCCGTTTGCTAAGGGAGAAATTCGTTCTGTGACGTCTCTTAAGTTAAAAACAAAAACGTGGTAGGGGGTTTGCAAACACGAGAGGACATTGTAAGTTTGCGCCCAAAAAGTGACCCATTCAAAATGGTGCGGCAAAGGGGGCGATGGTTTCAGCGCCTCCCACGTCGTTTGCATGGGGGCATAGCGGGGGACTCATTGGTTCAGGCCCAGGTTTCTATGTCAAATTTATGTATCCCGGTTGTCATTTTTTGCACAGGGGAAGGCCTTTTCCCGTAATCTTCGACAAATTAGTGTGTTACTATTTCGGGCTAATCTTTTCCACAAGTTGGCAACCCCTTTGTCCTTTCGTCTGTATATGTCACATTTTCCAAGCGTACGGTATTTCAAGAAAAAAATAGCTGCCATGACTTTTACCCCAACCCGTATAAATTTCTTTTAAATGCCGTGATCTAAAACCCAAAAAAACAGCTCATTGTCTGCAAAATTTCACCAAAATTTATTTATAGAATACTACAACTGTTGAAAGTGTGAAATTATATGAAATCAATTTTGTGATATGGTCGATTTTTTGTTGCCCAATCGGGGTTTCCAAAGTTGGGGTGGACCCCGGAATGAAGAGAATTTTAGAATTTTTAATAACTTTTATTGAGTTTAACTTAAATTATATTTTGAACAAACTTATATATTAAGTGAGAATCCAAAACACGTAGCCGTAGTTAACACAGATCGCGCAATTGGGTCCTTTCTAAATAATTATATTATCCGCCTACCCAATCCTTTAAAATTTCGAATTCGGAAAAAAAATCTTTCCCACCTTGAATTCCGCACCGGGAAGCTTTCAGATCGGGGTGTTGAGCTCGGGCAATAATATGCACCTTTTAGTATTGCAGAATTTTTTTTTTCTTTAGTAGGCTGCCAATTTAATTTTTCGTTTTTCAAACGAATTTTTTAAATTGCCATCGCGCTACTAAAATTTCTGTCCTTTTAAAGGCTATCTTATTTGCATCTATACCTGTTTCACTTCTTGGGTTTGGGGTTTGGGAAAAAATTTGCCATTAATTTTGGCCGTCAAAACAAGAAGTTAGAGAAAGGACGCGTGAGCCGTCACAAACTCTTGGAAATAATCTAGATCAAATAAAAATATATGAAGCTCGAAACTTTTAATTAAATATTAAAAAATGCTTAATTTTTTGGCTTCATGTCAAGTTGGTTTTATTGCTACTTAATGCGCTGAAAAACTCCAGTAGGAAAATACAAGTATCTCCATATGGTGATAAAACTCACAAGCAAGATCGGGCTCGAAAGATAGCCTTTGATCTCAATTGATTGTTCTCATCCGTTAATAAGGGATGAAGTTAAAACCGTAGGTACACACATGTCTGCATCTTGGATCTGAAGAGGTTAAAGTTATACATTTCTCAATAATATATTTATTTAAAGTTCCAGATTTATCGGTATACTCTTCTCACTCTAACATTTTTAACTATCTTAATAAATCAAACAATATTTTTTTTTCTTGTAAAATATACTATTTACTCTTGACAAGTTTTTATTTTCTTAATTTCGTTATAAATATTATCAATTAAAAAATAATAACCGCTATTTCAAAAATGAGTTTTGTACTGAGTAAATAATTTTTTGATTATAATAGGAATGAAAAAATAAATATTTATATCTTTAAGTAATATTTATTTTCCTGCTGTTAAGTAAATGAATTCCACGTAAATTAAGTTATCATTTCTTTCATACTAACTAGGCAACTCTTAATATTATTAAATAACTTTTTTTCTAAGTTTTAAATTTTTATTGGGGAAGTAGCTTAGAGCTCTGAAAACAAATCATAAAATTTTGTAAGTTTTAGCTTTCATACCTAGAGTCTGTACTGCATAATCTTTTTTGCTTTTTCTATTACATCTATGATTAAAATATAAAATGTTTTAAATTAGATAAGGGATAAAAGCTTTTTTACAAACAATTTAACATGTCTTACTTTTCTCACTTAATTTCCCTCTTTCTTCAGTTTAAACATGTTTTATTTTTCTAACTTTAATTCGAATGTTTAAAATAAATACTTGAAAAACTAAAAAAATTATACAGAGTAATGAGATGAATTTTAATTTATATATAACTTATTTTAATTTAATTTTATTAATTTTAATTTATTTATAGACTTATAATTTTGTTTAAATTATCTTTTTATTAAGATGATAAAATGCTTTATGAAAGGAAAAATTTTTAATTGAAGATAATTCATATTTTACCGTCTAATTGAAGTTTCTCTGCAAATTTTTCTAATTATTCACTAAAAAATTTTTAAGCAAACAGATTCACACATTTTTATTCCACTCATATATTTTCCCCAACAAATTTTAAGGAGAAAAATTTATTTTTATCACATCAATTTTTCATATACTTTTGAAATCATTTATTTAAACTATTTACTCAGAGAACATATGTATGCAATAAAATTAAAATAAATTGTAAGCAATACATTCCTTTCTTTTAAAATTTCGAGAGAGAAGTTTCCGAAAATACTTCATATTCTCAATTGTACTGCTTAGATAATACACTATTACGTACATCGGGGTTTGAGGATTTTATCCTAATCAGTCGCAAAGAACAAACAGTTCTTTTAAGAGCGATGAGAATTTATTTTCGAAAAACAATCCTTTAAATACAGGATAGAGTCCTCAAATTCGCGGAGTAAATCTCAGAATTCCTTCACACAAGGCCCTCAGACACAACTATCGGTGTCTAAAATACAAGTACTATGTAAAAGGTTATTCACAAGCACTAGCTCGTCCAACACAAGAGCCGCAGTAATAACTAATCGCTGATCGACTCTTCACGGTCTAAACATGAATAACTCAGTTTCGGCGAGGTACTCCCTATTTATAAGCCTCGCGGATCTTTCCAGAAAAATACACTTGATTCATAGATCACGATATCAGTCAATTTTCCCCCTTATTTCCAGAAGAATCCATGGGGCCACGAACTCGCTAAAAATGGTTGCCAAAGTCGCCAAATGTGTCTCCAAAAATGATACCAACTACGATCTGTCACAAGTTTCCATCAAATTGCGATAATAATGCAAGGAACGGCGTTGCTTGCAAATATTATAATTTTACATAAAATAAATACAACATAGAGTAAAATAAACATATTACACATCCAGAAATAAATTATTTACACTAATTTTAAGTTTTATTTACACAAAATTCGTAACAATACATTCATTCTATCGCAATAAATAGCATTTTAATTTTAAAAGTTGAATTTATAAACTTTTTTTTAAAAAAAAAATAACACTCAACATTAAACAGTGAATTTTTTTCCTTTAAAAAAGTGTATATATTGAAAAAAAAAATAAAATAGTTTTATTATTTTTATTGCTTGCATCGCACTATAACTTCTTTTATTTTACAACTCAAAAAACATATTTAGAAACGAAGAGAATAAAAATTTAGCTAAAATGATTGTTAAATTTACAATACATAACGCATTTATTCTGAGTCACTTCTTCGATTCTATATTATTTCTTTTGACGTCTTGACGAAAATTACCCACTTTGGGAGGTTTTTGATGTAATTTTTCTCCTTAAGATGAATAAAACTTCGCTCGATAAAAGGCTGATTGAGATTCAACACTGCGGCTGCTCGGTTTTATTTTATGTAGACATCAAACAAGTTTCAACGGCTTGGTTTCTGGAACATAAATTTTCAAAACGGCTTTTCATCTTTCTCTTTGGAACTTTATTCTATTTCTGGATGCTTCTAAAAGATGGTTTTCTTCCATGTCTGACACCATTAACTTACTATCGTTCATTTTTTAGGAATTGTTCACCTTATCGAGCTTTTACTTAGAGATTAAGATGGTGTTGCATTTACAAAAAAGAAACAAATTTGAATTTTAAGTATTTCTTTAATATATTTTCTATCAAGTCATATATTATACACGTTTTAAATTTCATGTATTTTATGGTTGTGAACGAATAATGAAATTGTGAATACTGTTTTCGTACTAAAAGTTATTATTTGGGGATATTTACGATTCGAAATTTCGTCAATTCCTCAAATTTCTTATAAATACTTGCGGAATGTCTTACAGCGATACAAAGAAAAAGAAAAGTGATAGAAATGAAACAAAATTATTTGGGAAATATTTACGTGCACCAGGAGCAAAACCTTTTGCATACCGTTCTCTCCAAAGAATTGAGGGTTGTGTGTTTTCCCAATTCATTCTAAATATATTAATTTAAAGAGATACGTTAAAGAAAAACTTTTATGTTCACTTGTTCCCTTAAAGGCACCTAAAAAACTTGGGCTGTTTATAAAGACTATATTAAAACAAATAAATGCAGTGTTATATACATTTAAATATAATATTAACTTCCCCTTATAATTATTTCCATAATTTTCATCATGACGAGTTTATTTTATACTTCATAATTGTTTTTTTAATTTCCAATACGGCTGCGTATTGGAATTTTACCCTTGCAGTACATTGCTAGTACATTATTCGGGAGCTGGTATCTCTTTTTAGTGCGGCAGCATATAGGTGTATACCAATCTCCGCAAGCAATTTTGTGGCCCAGTTTTCCCCGAGGGAGGCATTTGAGCTCTGATAGTGAGAAGCCCTACAAGGAATTTAAATTTTGCCCATAGCACCCAAGCCAAACAGGCATTCGATGGATATTTTGCATGCTTCATAATAATATGACATGAACACTGTTGATTTTCTATATTATGAAAATTCTACCGACTTCGGCCAGAGTTGAACCCGCTAACTTGGGCTTACAAAACCAACGCCAAACCAATTACGCCACCATAAAATTTAATTCAATCATTCATTAGTTGGTTATGAAAGTGATTTAAATAAAGAATTGTAAATCGTAAAAAAATGAAATTTTTATTACAGCTCCAAGCAACTTATAAAATAAATATCATCCAATTGGAATGTATAAAACGGTACATTGAACATTTGATGTAGTTACAAAATGTTAAAAAGTTATGTATGAGTAAAAAGCAACATTTAAATATATTTTCTGTGAATTCCTATACTTGTATATGAATTAATGTATGAATTTAAAACAAAATTAACCTTATTATCTAAACACACACACATATACACACACATACACACATATATATATATATATATATATATATATATATATATATATATCATCTACATGTGTAAATTTCTAGATCCAGATAAACTTATGGAATATATTCCCTAGCTTGGCACTTTTCACTTCTCTGAACTTTACAGAAAAATTTAAATGTTTAATTTAAGATGACATTAACCACAACGTCCTAAGTTTTCCAATAACTTTGAGAAAATTTCACTACTTCAATTAAAGTTTTCGTTATTACAACGTAGATTACTCGAGATTATCTTAGAAATAATATTTGTCCGCCACTTGGGAGTGCGGATGCAATTTTGGAGAAGTTAGTTTAAGATGTTGCCCACAAAGAAGTTGTGAAGTCCTTGGGTTTATTAATATTTGATACGTAAAAGCTACAAAATGAGAAAAGTTTTCAGGTACTGAACAGTAAAATTTATATTTGTATTTTTCATGTTGGTTTACTCATCATTTTCGCAAAATATCTTTAGGAAAAAGAACCTTTCTAACAATTTTATTAAGTGGTTATGAAGTTAGGAATATTTTTAGCGCCTTTACCAACAGAAAAATTTATATATAAGGAGGAATACATTATAATTAAAACATAATTGTTTTTTAAATATAATCATGTGTTTCCATTTAAGTCTACTGTACCTTCGTATTTTGAAAAAAAAATGCATTACTATTTTTGAAAAGTAGATTTTATTTTTTATAATAATACAATTATTTCACAGGAACATGTGTACCGTAAAATCCGCGTCTATACTTTCAAGCTGCAATTTTTAAAGTTAAGGTATATTCGCCATACAATGTGCACCCCCCTTTTTACGAAATAACCTGCAATATACCTCAGCAATGTCATTATGTTTTTAAACTATTTATTCGAGATATTATGAAAGGATTTTGAACAAATAATACATTTCTTGAAAAACAAACCTTTAAGTTCATAACACATTTGACATTTCTTTTAAAATAAACAGTATTCCGATCTTTATAGATGTCTTTGTAAGTTTTTTTATGCACATCTGTTTTACTATTTGTGTAGCTATCATTTTTATACCCGGCTTATTACTCTTTAAGACCCGAATTATTTTTATCTTTAAATATTAAACTCTTCTGGTTATTAATACTTTTTATGGACCCCAATGACATTGAGAAAAATAATAAAAAATTTACGATCCCCCCTTGGAACGTAGACGACACTCGCATGATTGTGCAGGTTGGGCTTTATCTGTGAAACAGGTCACCTATGAAATTTTAGGAGTTATACATTTTTAGCTCTAAGTTTATATAGAAGGAACAATCTTAATTCAACTAAAATTGTTACAAATAAGTAAATTATTGATGTATAATTAACTATTTTATTAATTCATTATTTCTTTACTGTAAAAATCTTTTGTTACGTTTTTGACAAGTATAAATAGCCATTGCATTTTTCACAACATGTTTTCGAACTGCTTTCAGTAGTTTTCAAATCTGCACTTGTGCGAGGCATGGAAATGTCATCAACACATCGAAAATGGCTATACATGTAAAAGCCTTTTATCCTGGAATGGTCAGGATAAAAGCCATGACATGTATAGAAGATGGATCATAAAGCTTCGATTTTTCTGCGAGTGAAATTACAACACTTTGTTATCTTCATAATCAATTAAAATAATTTTGTTAGTAGGTGGAGTGGCTGATAACGCTTCAAATATCTCTAACAAATTTTAAGCGATCCATTTTGATTTTTAGAGCAATTTTATTAGATATTGCATATTGTTTGCCCAGAAACCAAGAATTAGCAACATCTAAATCAATGTAATGAATGTGTTCCAGAGACTTTTATGGTAACGAATGATCCAAAATTGTCTTTTCGTTTCAAATTCCCATGTATTTCTTCATCGCTCTCATCTGAATTTGATTCTCCTTCCAGTATACGCGATTCATAACTATGTTTTGTTCGCAGCATTGTCATCATCCGAGAGTTTTACTAAGTTCTGATCTAAGTCCAATCTGATTTATTCATCAATTGAAAAATTTCATCTGTGAGAATTCTTCTCCTTTTTAGACACCTGAAATAGTTTTTGGTTAAAAGTTAGCTCAGTATTCAATGAAAAATAGTAAAATGTATCAGAAAATTTTATAATTTAAAAGAAATTAAATATATTTAAAACATACCATACTAACTCCCACCTGAAAACCCAGATTTTTTTTTGGGGGGGGGAAGAGATATGAATATAGATATTTGTGGAGAGGATAAAAATGCCATACTTCTCAACAAATGTATGAAAAAGAAAATTAATTGCAAAAAAGTGAGACAGAAAGAAAAAAAGGGGCTCATCCATGACGACCCCCAAAAAAATTTGGAATTAATTACATAACTATGTATTTCATTTTTATGTAGGCTTTCATCAAAATTATAGAAACAGGAAAGAAAATTCGCACTTACTTTTACAGCTGCAGTGACTCAAGTAACACCCAACCCGCACGATCGTGAGGTAACGAAATCCCGAGTCCTACAAGCAACATTAGTAGAGTATAATTAATATTTTTTTCTATTTTACAATTATTTAAATATTAATACAAAAATGTGTATCCAAGCAATTAGAAATATATTTGATAATTACTTTTTTACGACAGATAAAAAGAAGACGTGTATTTGAAAATAAAACTAGATTGACCATCTCTAAAAGTAAAACATGGACCACACACAACCATCGTCTGTTGATAAAAAGTAACATTTTACACTTTCTGCAAACCTTCTCAATCGTTTGATTCGCTGTTTTCTTACATACGACTATTCAAAAAGCAAAAAAGTATAAGAATGTCTATCGTGCGGGTTGGGTCTTAAAGGGATAGCGCTCACCCTTAAACTTCGATTTTATTTTTTGTGTTAAATGTGCGTGTTATACGCCGGATTTTACGGTAATTGTATAACATAAATTAAAGTTACTTATTTGCAAATTAGTAATAAGTCGAAGTGTAACCAATAAGGAGCTATAACATATAAATTAACACAAGCAAAAATTTATAGCTAAATATTTACAAACATTTATCAAAAAGAATAAGAAAATAAAAATATATTATAGACCTTTATGAAGTACATTTACCACTATATGTTAACAAGAGCCGTTTCAAGACAAAATGCGATGTTTCCAAACATTACATTAATAAATAAGAATATAAATAAAAATAAATTATGAATTAAGGTTTTTTTGGATGGTTCTAGTTTTATTTCAAATGAAGGATTAGAGTAGCAAATCCTCTTAAAGATATTAGAATTCCTAGCAATTTGATTTTTGAGTTTTATCCCCTAAACAATTAACTGTTATAAGATAAAAAAATAAATTTCAAAAACAATAGCACTGAAGGTCATAATTTATTTCTATAAAAACAAATTGTCATGAATGCCATTAATTATCGTGTAACTGTACAAATGCTGACTTTAAGTAATAATCTCATAGGTTTAAAAAGCAAGATTTATTTCTTTATTATTACTTATATGTCGTCTCTACTCACTGAAATAAGTAAATGTAATGTTCTTGTATAACTATCTTGCAATTATTTTGCAATTTTTTTTACTTCTAAATCTAGCTATAGTATTATTACACTTCGTAATGAAATTTTCGTCTTTAACCCCTTAAGTGGGCAATTTCTTTGCCCAAAATTTTCTAAAAAAGGGCACTTCATTTTATTACATATAACTGAGTATAATACTTAATAGAATGCGAAACCAGAAAAATTTTACTTTAATGTTCAATTTTAAAGTTTGCACACTATTTTTTATTTTATATTTGTGGAACACAAAAACCTCTAAATCAGTGCTTTCAAAGTTTCGATACCTGCGACCCAATTTTCAGTCATAATTTTCTTCTCACCCCCCACCCCCATCCAAACAATAACAATGTATTGAATTCAATAATACTAATGTACTTCGACGTAAATCTACAATAGAATTTAATTACAAACCGCACAAATTATCAAGATCAGTATTACATTTTTTATAATTTTATATATGACAAGCCCATGGAGTCACTGGTAATTGTTAAACTTGTTCTTAGTATTGTTAAATTAATTACCAAATACAGTATGCAATACTGATACATTTATAAGTATATTATATCGGTGTAAATGCGTATTTTATTTTTTATTGAGTCAGAATGTATTTTGTTTTGTTTCCTTTCATTAAATTAATATTTTTAAATAATGGCTTCTTTTCGACGTTTCGATATGCTCGCGCCCCCTCATTGATTTATCATGCCCCCTAGGGGCGTGCCCCACAGTTTGAGAAACGCTGCCCTAAATGTTTGCTTTTTATAAGTACACTCTGCACGCTATGAGAAGAATGTTTCATATTCTAAAAGAATTTCTCTCATACTTACTAAAAAATTTCATTCCGCACCTCTTTTTCAAACGTTTGAGGATATTTTGTTAGTGTGCATATATAGATGCACGCACACACACAATTTGAAGCATGGTGCACAATACATATACATCACAATGGGGTCAGAGATCGGCTCTTTTGGATTATCTTTTAATCCAAAGCAACAAAGCATTTTTCAAGCAACAAATTGCATTTTACCTTGTCAATCCTTGTCCTTTATCGAATATTTTCAAAAATCTAAATTCCTGCCATTAAATGAAAAATTCCCTCCTTCACAACAAAGAAAATCCCGGATGAGAAGTATTTCTGTATCAGGGACAAACTACATCAACTTAAAAACAGTAGCACTAATAATCTCGCAATAACAATTAAAAGTATACGCTATTCAAAGATATAGATTGAAGAAAATACCAATGCCCACATAAAGCGTATAGGCTAACCAATTGTGGCTAGTTTTCAGTAGCCCGTTCGGTACACGGATAAACCAGTTATGGGGTTAAAATTGTCTTTTACTGGATAATTTAAAATCGTAAATGAAACATAAATCTAAAGAAATTTCAATTCCGAAACTTTTCGGCTATTTTTCCATTAATGATTTAATTTTAATTAGTTTTAGAGAATATAAAAACGTTTGAAGTACTTGTGAAACTGAATTCATTAAACTTGGCTCATATTTTAAATTGTTTAATCTTTAATTTGAATGAATGGTAATTAAGATACAATGGCTGTTTATCGACGTGACATTTTTCTATTGAAGACACCACTAGAGCTGATATGTCTATTTAATACCATCAACGCGATTATACTAAGATATTTCAAAGTCAAGCTGAATTTAACACGCAAGGATTTTAGTTATTCTACATGATGAATTTTAGAAAGTTCAAATTTTTATACACGGTTCATTTCAATTATTATTTCTAATAAGACTTGATAATTATCTACCGTTACAGTTCTGAATGCATGAGCCCGTTTTAAATCTTCTTTATACTGTGACATATTATTATAGTTATGAGAAGAAATGTGATATTTAAGTAATTTAATAGATACAGTATTTAATGGGGCTATAGTACAGCAGTATTTTTGGATGAATGAATTCTTTCGATTTTGATAAGGAAGAATAAAAATGATGAAGAGTATAGCCCCAAGTAATTCCTCCACTGAAATCGATTCAAATTTAGAAGAGGGAAAATTTTTGTTGAATATAAATGTTTTCATGTAAACACAAAGAAACATTTAGAAAGAATTTAAATTTTAAAAAGGAGACATCTGGTATTTATCTTATCCACTTTCGATGAATTTTTGAAAAAATCTACGGAACAATAAGAGAAAAAAAAAAAAGAAATTCCAAAATTTTTGAATTTAAAGAATAGATTTTCATATGTTTATTTTTAAAAAAAGATACAGATTTAAAAAATTAAGATCGAGGAAAACATCGCATTCACTCAGACGAGATTTAAAAGAGTGTATAAACAATATGCTGCCCCTTTTAAAAAAAACAGAAAAACAAATTTTGTGAAAAATGTAATAAACATACGTATTTTCTACTTTTTTTTTTTAACTTTTGCATACAAATTTCACGGTAAAAACATAATGCAAACACCCTTGGGTATGAGATACCCTGCGCGAGAGCTTTTGGTCGTTTTTTTTTCACGCGAGTGATGCCGGGTTAAGAATTATATATTATTTATATATATATATTAATATTGGTAAATTTTTGTTATATATATATATATATATATAATATATATATTATATATATATATATATTTAATTATTATTTTAAAATATAATATAAAATATATATATATATATATATATATATGTATGTATGTTCATTAAATTTAATCTTTAAAAATTAATGCCTATAACCCCTCAATGTATCTGAGAACTTTTTTCAAAATTGAGGTCAGCAGTAGACGACGTATAATATATTCAAGAAATAATTAATCGTTAATAATACCTCAAACAACATATTTGAATAAAATACACAAAACCCAAGCATTTTCATGAGAATTATGTATGAGTAACGAGTTTCTACAGCTTTTAAGCCTAAATATTGTTCTTCATTTTTTCTACTTCTCTAATAAAATGTCATAAAAACATGTATACTATAAAGGAATAAGAAAATAAATTAAATATTATTAAAGTCCTGTGTTTCTTCAATGTTGCAGTGATAAATATTCTCTTATAGGAAGCAGTACAATTTAAAATAATGAGAACCAAATCAAATAATATTTAAATAAAATGTTTTGGATCATACCTGAAAATGTATGCTAATAAATTCCATGACTGTACTAGAATTTCAGAGAGTTGTGGAACTTTCTGATTACCTTTCAATTTCATCCGCGCCAAGCTAAACATCTTTCCAGAGCTCAAAATTAAATATATGCATTTATTCATTCATCTTTTCAGTATTCAAAATTAAAGGTGTACCTTAAAGCTATACAACTGACTTTCATTCCATAGATAACTGTAATTTAATTAAATATATTCATTTGATTAAAGGTGACCTGTTCTTGGAAAATATTGCATGTTTTTATAGAATAGGAAGTACTATAAATGTTATAATATTGCTTATCAGCTAATCATATTTTGGAAAATTTTAAAGGGATAATGTGTTTGTGTGTGTTTAGAATTGAAAGGTCTTTTAAGTAAGAAAATACTTTCCGGTGCAGAAAACAACATTCCGTACTTACTCGAATCTAAGCCGTACTAATTTTCCAACGTTAATGCTACTGAAAATCGGGTGCGGCTTAGTATCAAAGACAAAACATTTTTTGGATGGGAAATTGAGTTTCCACTCCTTTTAAAAGAAAAAATGCAACCATTCACTCTGACCGCTTGCCCGATGACTTATTCCATTCCACAGTTTATCTCCAGTATTCAGTCTATCTCTAACATCGTTGTATGCTCATATTAGGAAACTTTTTTTGCTTGTGCGTTCTTTTAAACATTTAAACATCAAACATATCGATAATGGCATCAAGACGAGTTCACTATGATGCAAGTATGAAAAAGGTGGCAATTGTATAAGCAAAAAAGAAATGGAAACAGAGTAACGTCAAAAAGAAAATTTGACACGCATAAAACAAATATAAATCGATGGTGCAAGTAAAATGATATAAGTTTTCCTTATAAATGTTCATCTTTAATAATTCTTTTACATTCTTCTATAATACTCTCCTTAAAAAGAAACTGTTGCATGGAAGACAACACAGTATGGGAAAATGGGGACGCCGGAACCCATTCCGAAGTCAGCTGTGACAAGAGGAGTGACGAAACATTTTCGAAACATGATACTGACAGTTAGAGTAATCATAGATTCATGAAAGTATTTTTTAAAAGTTTTAATACTGTCCAGATAAGATTAATTTTTACCTTCTTATTACTTCTCATTAAAATTTTTTATCCAATATCCAAAATCCAATGACACTCAAACCTATTTAGAATATATGTCATAGCAACAGGGTCTGAAAAATCAATGGTCACTAAAAAATTCCATCAACAAAAATATTTCTTCTGTAGGAAGGGGGTATGCAGCGTCCTCTTTTCCGAAATCGATAAAGGTAAAGTGTCAGGAATAAAAGTGTTTTGAAACTTATTCCAATAAGGGATTCATTTTCATACCAGCCGTCTAATGCGTGCATAGAGTAGTCTCCGGAAGCAGACATTTCAAATCACAGTGTTTTCAATCAGCAGCCTAGGTCAGCAAGGATGATGTGCCACTAATACAATTTGTCTTAGAAATCCTGTCACACACCTGCTGATAGCCTAAGCTTGTTACGAGTTTGAGCCCAGTACCACTAAAGACCCACCGTGTAGGGGAGCGATGCACGTTAAATCTGTCGAGAGCTTAAACGTACTTCCATTGGTGTGGAGTGGTAGTTAGGAGAGGGCGGTGCCAGCTGAGGTAGCGTTCCCGTCACTTGACCGTGGTTCAAAATTACGAGGTCCGTCGCCAAATACCCTCGTGTAGCTGAACAGTGTGAGTTATTATTGACTCACACAATTTTATGTGAACACACATATTGTTTAGTTAATTTAAATCTCTGTCTAGTACATCTTGAACTAATCATACAATAGTCTTTTATTTTTTTCTTTACTGTGTAACATTGATTTTGAGGTCTATATAGTAAAGATCTGAATATTGCTGAAACAGGCTTATATAAATACTTCCAAAATTAAATATATCTAAATGCAGCTCAAACGGCCTAAAAATATATTAATGATAACACCTTAGAACATAATAACAATTAGAATTTCATTTTTATTAAATTAAAATCAAAATATTCTACTTAAAATTTTTGAAAGAGTTTTTACCAACGAAACCTGCTTTCTTAATTCAGTTTTGAGTTATGGATTTAATATGCATAAGAAAAAACAACTCAAATGCAACAAATCAATATCTTTAAACTAAATATAATAACTTAAGGTTTTAGAGCCATAATTAAAATTCTTATGTGTCAAATGGAAATTTTTTAGCGTTGAATTAATTGAAAGAAATCTTCTATCGAAATCTGGATCCCATTTTTCATACAAATATATCTGTGTGACAATCACACAATTCAGAAACTAAACAGAAAAGAAAATGTTTTGAAAAAAATTACCGCTTTTAATAACTTCACTTTTTTCTACATATTGCGACATAGCCATCCTGTGATGACTATGTCTAGTAGGATCCGCGTAAGCTAGAGGTGTGGGATTATCTAAATGATGAGACATTATGTAATTCTTAACACAACTTTTATTAAGAATAACTTAAATTACTTTAAATTTTAATTAACAACTTTCTTAAAGTGAGAGTTAACACCCCAAATTAAACCTTATATTCAAGTCAGATCCGCAACTAGATCATTTATCTTAATTATAATAATTTAACTGTCTAATCAAAAATTCCTATACAAAATATTACCTTTTTTTAGAGTCACCTTCCTTCCTAGGTAGAAATAATTCCTATTATGTTATAATTATAGGTGAGAAGACTCAGGCCTTTTATCTTTTATTATATTCTATTGCTATGAACGTATCCTTCTTCTTGAACTGTAGGACGTCTAACACTTGTTCCGAACGATTCCACACTAAGTTATCTCTAGGCTTGCCGTTCTATCTCATCAAACTTTCTATCCTTTTAAAGTATATCTCTTTTGCATATTCGATTCGTTTCTCTTTTTGGTATTGGGTTGGAAAAGTTTTGCCATTAATCGTGGCCGTCAAAAAACTTAGGGTTATGTTGAAAAAGGGACGCGAGAGTACTTTTAAAAATTTTTTTATGTAAAAACAAAATTAAAGAGTAATTAAGAATTAAATATATATTATTCTACTTTATTAAAACTTAAAAGTTTTCCACTTTCAAGAATATCTAAAAAAATCTCTATTATACCTAATAATAACTAAAAACACACACATTACTTTTCAAATTTACTTAGATTCCCGTTGCCTAAATTAATTTTTATTGCCTTTTAATGTTTGCTTAATTGAACTGAGAATAAGTGAATAGAGTCAGTTTTTTCTCATTTGTTTTCTCCTAATTTGTTTCGCATTGGAGTTCTTCGCCCGTCCTATTAACGGTCCATTACATCGTTAACAATTAGAATTTTTTTGTCCATTCTATTGACGGTGAATTTCATCATTAACAATTACGATTAGATGGCGAAAACTGTCCAAGAATTAGTATGTCACTTATGAAATGATAGAAAACTAGATTAAATATGAAAAAATAGGTATATTTTTAGTGTAAAAACATTTAATTATGTAAACAGTTACTTTTGGATATATTTTGCCATATAATACATAAAACTAACAAGCGTCTTTCTAAGAGTCTTTCTAGCGTTCTTCTAAGCATCTTTCATTTTACTACGCAATTCTTGATTGCTAAATGATAAATATTTTATAACCATGATTTATTGAAAATATCAGAAGAGAGATATTTACTGTACTCCACATATGGAAAAAAATATTTAGTTATTTATGACATCATAATTAATGAGCCATCTCTGAATAAATCTATTCTTTTTCAATTACATCTAAAAATATCAATATTTCTTTATCTCGTATAATTAAATACTTATTCTGACATTTTCATTTTCTTTCAATTAATATGAATATATTTGGATATCGGAATCAGAGAAAATCATTTGCAAGGAATATTAATTACGTAGCTTCAGAAAAATTAGGAGAGTAATTCAGCTTACATAAATATTACATAATCTCCTGTCACGGCCATGTTTAAATTTTTAAAAAAAACAAGTGTTTATCTATTATCAGGATATAATCATTAATGTATTTTAAAGCATTGATAAAAAATGCATATCGTGTTTTGACAATTAATTAATAAGAAAAAGAAATATTTTGTTTACTTCTGGTATATTTAACAAATATATATATATGTGTGTGTGTGTGTGTGTGTAATAATTACCTCTAGCATACTTTTAATTAGCTTTTTTTAATATTTAAATAAACTTTTAATATTTAGGTTCAGAACTAACACCCTAATCTCAATCTTTAATCAAATAGTTAAAATTTCATCAGAAAACACTTTCCCGCCGTTTTAACCAATCAAAAACACTTGTTTAAAAATCAGGGTCTTCACTGCAGGTATAAAAACGAAAGTCTTCTTGTACTCATTATCTCTTTGTCTTTGTTTGTTCTTCCTTTTTAGCTTCTTTCTATATTTTAATGTCGTCCATTCCCTATTTAGTATTTACGATATGAATGTTTGTGTGCCTCGCCATGTTTAATAAACAAGTTTTCCTGCCACATAGGACTGCCTCATCAGTTCCATCAATATAGAACATTAAAAATAACCATCAACTAATCTATATACAAGTATTCAACATAAACAGGCATCGACTTCGGGGTACATATATATATATATATATATATATATATATATATATATATATATATATATATATATATATATATATATATTAGGTTGGGGAAAAAGAAATACATTATTTTTTCGGTAGATGGTTGTAGTGTCAATATCTCGTGAAATATCAATCAAACAATTTCAAATTTATGCGCGTTGTCAAGGTGACATTTCACACTAGAGAAATTCTTTTGCTTTTTTTTGTTCGGTTTATTCAATTGTGAGTTACAGGGTCTTGAAAAAAATGGAAGTCAACAAAGAGAAAATTTGGTACATTTTACAGTTTTTCTTTGATAAAGACGAAAATGCAAGCCAAGCGGCTGAAATTGTGAATGGTGTTTATGGTGCCGATACTGTAACAGCTAATTACGTCAATTTTGGTTTCGTCGATTCCGTTCAGGCATTTTTGATGTTAAAGATGCACCTTGCATAGGCAGGACCATCGTCGAAAATGTCAATAAAATCACAGAAATAATCGAAGCTGACCGGAATGTTAGTAGTCGTAGCATCACCCAGGAGCTAAAGATCGACCATAAAAGTTTTAAACCATTTGCGCAAAGTTGCATTCAAAAAAAAGCTCCATGTTTGGGTGCCACACCAATTAGCATAAAAAAACATGATGGATTGAATTTCTATCTCCGAAGCCTAGGCAAGACGGAATAAAATGACCCATTCCTTAACATTCCTTAAGCAGATGATGACTGGGGATGAGAAATGGGTCACATACCACAATATTGTGCGAAAACGATCATGGTCAAAGCGCGGTGAAGCAGCTCAAACGGTGGCCAAGCCAGGACTAACGGCCAAGAATGTTCTATTATGTATTTGGTGGGATTGGAAAGGAATAATTTATTATGAGTTGCTTCAATATGGCCAAACGATAAATTCAGATCTCTACTCTCAAACAACTGGACCATTTGAAGATAGCGATTGGCCAGAATCGACCAACAGAAGAGATGTTGAGTTCCAACAGGACAACACAAAGCCACACACGTCTGTAGTGACTCGACAGAAACTCTGGAAGCTTGGTTGGGAAGTTTTAATGCATCCACCACATAGTCAGGACCTGGCACCAAGAGATTACCACCTTTTTCTCGCATTCCTGAGTGATAAGAAATTGACATCAAGAGAAGATTATGAAAATTGATTACTAGAGTTTTTCGCCAATAAGTACCAAGACTTCTATAATAGAAGCATTATGAAGCTACCTTTAAAATGGCAACAACTTACACAACAAAAGGGGTACATAGTTGTCCCAAATTGAACAATCCAAAACATGTTAAATAAAGTCTTGAATTTCATGCAAAAATAATGGATTTCTTTTTCCCAAACCTAATATTATATATATTTATATATATTCACACACACACAGTCGAAGCTCTATATAACGAACCTCTATATTGAGAATTTCTCTATATAACGAACTTTTTCCTGGAACCTTGAACATTTCACGATTTTCTTCATAAAATAACCTCTCTATATCCAAGTGTATTTTGTATATAACGAACTCTTTCTTTTGTGATTCAATTTTTTTTCTGCCTACTTTTAAAGTATTTCCGAACATTTCAAGTTATTCTATCTTTAACATATTTTATGGTGGTCATAAATTTTGAACTGATTTTATTAGATCATAACTCGCAATAAAGTTCTGAATGTTTCATCCCAGAAGTGCAAACTTTAACCTCCATTGTCCAGTTCGCTAGAAACATCTTCGCTAATTTTGTCCATGTATCCAAGAATCAGACACTCAAAGGCTATTTAGAGATGTATGTTAGCAACAGGGCTGAAAAGTCGTGGTCACTAAAAATTCCACGTAACAAAAATATCTTCTTCTGTAGGAAGGGGTATGCAGCGTCCTCTTTTTCCGAAATCGATAAAGGTGAATGTGGGAATAAAAGTGTTTTGAAACTTTTATTTCCAATAAGGGATTCATTTTCATACCAGCCGTCTAACGTATAGAGTAGTCTCCGGAAGCAGACATTTCAAATCACAGTGTTTTCAATCAGCCTTCTAGGTCAGCAGGAATGATGTGCCACTAATACAATTTGTCTTGAGAATACAATGCACACACGACAGCCCTAAGCTTATTGGTTTTGGGCCAGTACCACTAAAGACCACCGTGTGGGGAACGATGCACGTTAAATCTGTCGGAAACTTAAACGTACTTCCATTGGTGTGGAGTGGAGTAGTTAGGAGAGGGCAGTGCCAACTGAGGTAGCGATTCCCGATACTTGACCGTGGTTCAAAGTACGAGGTCCGTCGCCAAATGCCCTCACGTGTAGTTAAACGGGTGGCGGGACTTTGGCCATTGACTCACACGACGTGAACACACATATTGTTTAGGTTAATTTAAATCTCTGTCTAGTACATCTTGAAATAATCCTTACAATAGTCTTTTTAGTTTTTTTTCTTTGCTATTGTAACGTTGATTTTGAGATCTATATAGTAAAGATCTGAAAATTGTTCAAACCGGCTTTATAAATACTTCCAAATTAGTATATATTTTAGCTCAAACGGCCTAAAAATGCATTAACAACACAGCAGAACATGGCAACAATTAGGGCTGTTTTATTTAAATTAAAATCGAAATATATTCTGCACTTAAAATTTTTGAGGGTTTTACCAACGAAACCTGCTTGAATTCCAGGTGAGTTATGGATTTTAACAACTCAAATACTACAAATCAATATCTTTAAATTAAAATATAACTAAGGTTTAGAGCCATAATTAATTCTTATGTGTCAAATGGAAATTTTTTAGCGTTGAATTAATTGAAAGAAATCTTCTATCGAAATCTGGATCCCATTTTTCATACAAATATATCTGTGTGACAATCACACAATTCCGAAACTAAACAGAAAAGAAAATGTTTTGAAAACAATGACCGCTTTTAATAACTTCATTTGATTTCTACATATTACAAATTTTTTATGTAAAAACAAAATTAAAGTAGTAATTCTGATATATATATTTATTCTACTTTATTAAAGAAACACAAAAGTTTTCCACTTTAATTACCTAAAAAATCACTATTATACCTGGCAAAAACTTACATTAATTTTCAAATTTACTTAGATTCCGTTGCCTATAGTGAACTTTTGACACTTACAATTAATGTTTGCTTAACTGAACTGGGAATAAGTGAATAGAGTCAGTTTTTTCTCATTTGTTTTCTCCTTATTTGTTTCACACTGGAGTTCTTTGCCCGTCCTTTTAACGGTCCATTACATCGTTAACAATTAGAATTTTTTTGTCCATTCTATTGACGGTGAATTTCATCATTAACAATTACTATTAGATGGTGAAAACTGTCCATGAATTAGTATGAAATGATAGAAAACTAGATTAAATATGGAAAAATAGGTACATTTTGGTGTATTTAATGATACCGCGGCAGTTACTTTTGGATATATTTTGCCTTATATATATGCTTTAGTGTTATTGGTAAAGCGTCTTTTCATTTTACTACTCAATCTTGATTACTAGATGATAAATGGCCCACATAACCGCTGGTTGTAGAAAATATGAAGGAAAGTATTTTCCTCCACATATGGAAAAAATATTTAGTTATTTATGACATCATAATTAATGAGCCATCTCTGAATAAATTTATTCTTTTTTCCGGTACGTAAAATATCAATACCATATCTCGTACTGGTAAATACTTATTCTCTTACGTTTCATTTTCTTTCGAATTAATATGAACTATATTTGGACATGACATCAGAAAATCATTTGCAGAGATATTAATTAGCAGCTTCAGAAATAATAGGAGGAAGTAATTCAGCTTATACCAAATATTACGCGTAATTTTGTAATCTCCTGTCACTGCCACGTTTTAATTAAAAAAAACAGGTGTTTATATATTATCAGGATATAATCATTAATGTGCTATTTTTGAAATGCATTGATAAAAATACATATCATGTTTTGATAGTATAAAGAAAAAGAAATATTTTGTTTACTTCTGGTATATTTAACAAATATATATATATATATATAGTAATATAAGAAATAAGTGAAGAATTACTAAAACCTACGGTGCTGAAAGCAGGAAGAAATTAGGAATTCGCGGTATGAAACAAATGTAGATACAAAAATAATGCTTTGGACTAAGCTGGAACCTATTACGTTTTCTAAGGCTGTCGCTGGTGGGGCCGCCAGTTAATATTGGCGCATGGACCAACCTTCCCCATACAGGCGGGTATATGCTTTCAACTTATAATGGGAAAAACCAAGTTGAAAAGTTAAACTGAAATACAACTTGGAAGGAAGAAAGACCTGGCAACCATTAAAATGAAGCTAAAAAAGAAAAAGAACAATGTCAGTGTCTCAAGGAGAGGAATAATAATAATATCATAATTATATATATGTAATAATTCCCTCTAGCATCCTTTTAATTAGCTTTTTTTAATATTTGAATAAACTTTTAATATTTAGGTTAAGAAACAACGCCCTAATCTCAATCGTAATCAAATAGTAATATTACATCAGAAAATCACTTTCCCGCTCGTTTTTGGCAATGCAACCCTTATTTATAAAGGAGTCAAATACGATCTTCACTATCAAGTCTTTACTCATTCTCTCTTGCATAACGTTTGAGATACCACCAGTATGCAACATATGTGTAATGTCATCCATTCCCTATTTAGTGGGCGTTGTGTGCCTCGCATGTTTTAATGCAAAACAAAAGATTTCCTGCCACAAAGGACTGCCTCATCAGTCCCATCAATATAGAACATCATTAATAACCATCGACTAATCTACATACACATACACACACAAACATACACATACACATATATCTATGTAAATAATTTTAAATGCATAAATCTACTCTTAAAACTGAAAGCTATGAATATACTATAAAATAAGCTTAGGGTATGACGCTTAAGGTGACAGAACACCTTTAAAACTCAATTTTTGGTCAAAATATCGATTTTTTGTTTTTGATCTTATATTAAAATTCAATCCTTTATCTTTGGCAAATCTGTTGAAATTTTGTTTCTATCTTAATTAGAAGCCAGTTACGCTTTCTAAATATTACTTATTCATAAATTTCTCCAGACGGAAATGGTTTTCTTAGCTTTCCGGAAGTGCCCCGAGGTTGTTTTGTTTACGTTTCTCTTTTTATGGTATATGACATGAAATGTTATAATTAATATACAAATATTTAGTCAAAGTAAAATGGAGCACATTGGGGAATAAATATAAATGTATTTGGAAATACATGTTTCCTTTTTATGTTGTTGAAAATCTGGCAGCAAGTTTGCTGTTTTGACTTTATTTACATGTGCGTCTGATTTTCTTTTTGAAAAAAGAACTGACAGCGTAAAGTTTGACATTGGTGGCATTAAAGTTTTATTTTAACTTAAAAATGGTTAAAAGTATTGCTAAGCGCAAGCGGTAATTTTATGAAATAAGTTTACAAAACTTCGAAAAATGGCATCACACTTCAGTTCCTGAATGTACTGCTAGCTCTTCAAATTAGGAAATGAAAGTTTATCAACTGCAAGAAGAAATACCTGATCCTGTGTTTGGTAACAGAATCGTGGACCTTGAACTTGTGCGGAAACCTTTGCTCCAACTTTGCTGCCCAAAATCGTTTTGCTGAAAAAGTAGAACCTTGAGGAAGTTCGAATTATGAATTGGCCTTCATTTTTACAAAATGTAAGTCTTGTGACTTTTTAACATTTGTTCATCAAAAAAGTTGTAAATGCACCTGTCATAAATACGAGGCTTTGTATATGGTATGCGGCAGATGCAGGTTTTGCTGGGGCATTTAAATTATGCTCGGCATTAAATTTGCTCGACAGCGAAGCGCGCCCACGAAATCAGGGAAGCAAGCTTTTAAAAGTGGTTCAGGAAGTAGCTGAGATCCATGATAAAAACTGCAACCGAAATTGTGGAGAAAAAACAAAATCTCTCATCTGATATTGTAAAATGTGGCATATCGGTGGATTCGTACATGGCAGCAAGAGGCTACATCTATGAAGATGGCTGTGTTGCTGCAATATCAGTTGATACTGGTAAGGTGTGGAACGCCAAGTTATGTCGTCTACTGTCCTACATGTAGAGGAGCTTCAGACTGGCTTCAAGAAATTTTGAATATGGGTCGTCAAAGCCGACACATATGGGTAGCAGCTGCAAGATATTCATCGTAAAAAGTGGAAATTATTGGGGCTTCCCGAATATTTCTTCAGATGAAAAACGCAGACTTCAATACACTCAATATTATGGGGATGGTGACTCAAAGCTTTTTATGAGTGTGAAAGACACTTATGGAATAAACATTAAATTTGCCTCGAGCAACAAACTGCTTATACAAAATCAGGAAATAAAGCTTTTAAAAGTGGTTTAGGAAGTAGCTGAGAATCGCGATAAAGCAACCGAGGGAGTAGGAGAAAAAAACAAAATCTCTCGCTCTAGTGGCCCAAAATGCATATCATTTGGATAGCACATGGCGAGCTATCCCATGAATGGCACCGGCGGTGCGCAATATGGTTGATATTGGTGGTGTTGAACATAGAAGTTATGTCGTCTATCCACTACATGTAAGAGACTTCGAGCTAATGCCAAGAGCACTGAATGAGTCGTCAAAAGCGGACCACATATGTCCAGTGTAGCTTCACAGGCTCTTCATCAAAAGTAGGTACGTGGGGGCTTCCGAATATTTCTTCGATCGAAAAAAAACCGCAGACTTCAATACATCAATAATATGGGGATGGTGACTCAAAAGCTTTTATAGTGTGAAAAGACATTTATAGAATAAACAGTGTGACCAAGTTTGAGTGCATTGGCCATGTACAAAAGAGTGGGCTCACGTCTGAGAAAACTGAAATTTAAAAACTAAAAAGGACACAATAGAGCAAATTAACTGATAATTTTATCGACAGACTTCAAAACTACTAATAGATTGCTGTTGCAGCAATGTTGAGTAGCAAACCATACAGCAAAATGTAATTGCTGCGTTATATCCTGTGCATCAGAGTGATAAGAAACCGTGCATGGTCAATGCCCCATAGGAAAGAAGTTGAGGGTGTTATTTTCAGCGGGGGTGGCAAATGGAACAAATGTTCCACAAAATATGCTGGTTTATCATTCATTCATTTTTAAATAAAAATTAAACAGTATATTTAGAACTATGTGTCAAACAGATATTAAGCAAGAGGTACTTTACATGGACGTACGCAAAATATAACAGTATTTTAATGGAATAGTTTGGCAAAAGTACCGAAGGAAGTATTTGTTTCGCTCAAAACAATTAAATTTGGGTGTTATGATGCTATTATACGCTTCAATGAAGGATTAAGTAGGGTGTCTAAAGGTTTTTTAACAAGATGAATATAAAAGAAAATTCTGGGGTGTTTACCTTACGGGGATATAAACATTTAGATCATCACAGAGATAGTAGTGTTCATAATGCAGACCCCAAAACAAAAGAAACACAGGAAAATTTTAAGGCATGAAACAAATAGTGTTTTAAAAAGTAAGATGGGAGGATATAAATCTGGTGCATTTTAATAAGAAAGTAAGTGTTTTCTTGTAATCAGATAGAGGTTTAATGTTATTTGTGTTCGTTTTCTCCAAAGTAGGTTTTTCACATTTTGCTACACAAAACACAATATGTCAGGGTGTTGCTCTTGAATAAAATAAAATTTTATATGTATGTTTTTAAATACTTATACAGAGAATAGAGCCTTTTTAAATTTTGTGTTTATTAAAGAAAACTCTGCTCAGCAATAAAGTAAAAATCACAATAGCTTTTAAAAGAAAATTTCAGCAGTATAGAAGTTCAGTACCCACAATAACTTCCTACGTAATGGTTACATTACCAAAAATAAGTCTATTCTAGGTTGCATGCTATATTATTCAATTTGCAAATGTCAATATAGTATTTTCATCTATCTTTCATGTTTTGCGTGAATCTTATTTTTGCTTATTTTTTATAAAATACCTTTGACAATGATAAAAGTAATACACTAATAAAACTTTTCTTGGGTGTTTTCTAATTTTGAACCCATAGGTCATAAAATATGCATTTACTAGCATTCAGGTCAATTCAAAATTTTCTTCAAAGGAATATATAAACATTTGAATATAGATGCAGAATCTGCTGGAATAGTTATAACATGGGCTAAAACAAGAAAAGGCAAGAGCACTTAAAAGAAAAAATAGTGTTTTAGGAGCTAAGGGAAAGGATGAGATTTGTATTTTTAATAAGAAGTAAGTGTTTTCTTGTAATCAGATGAGTTCCAATGTTGACATGGGTTTTATCAAGTGAGGTTTTTTTCACATTTTGCTACCGCGACACAGTATCTCAAAAGTTATGCTTGAATGAAAAAAAAAAAAAATTATGTTTTAGTTTTTCGTACTTATATACAGAGGGTGGGCTTTCTTAAAAGATTTACGTATTAGAAATTTTTATATGGCATTGAAGTGAAATTGCAATGACTTTTAAAAGAAAATAACCAACGTATGAAGCTCGAAACACTATAACTTCCCGTAATAGTTATATTACCAAATGAGGATATTTCTAAATAAGGTTGTATGCTATATTATTCAATTTACAAAATGTCCGTATATATTTTATTTTCTTTTCCAGTTATCTCATGTTTTGCGTAAAAGGTCTTATTTTTGCTTATTTTTTATAAAATACCCACTTTGACAGTAAAAGTATCGTACACTAACAAACTTTCTTGGAGTATTTTCTAATTTTTACTTGAGAGTTATTAGGTCATAAAATCTGCATTTCGAACAATTCAAGGTTAATTCAGTGCAGAAGGGTGCAACATACCATTTACCTTATTGTTTTTATTTTACATCTAGATTTGAGAGCCCTTTATTAATTAAATTGGTTATGATGTAATCATCGTTGCGAACTCTAATTAATAGAGTTCCATCTTTTCAAGAAAAATATATACTACTTATGTTTACACATTGAAACACTATAAATACAGTATGCAAAATAAACAGACCTTGCAAGAAATACAAGTAAAATAAATTATGAAAATACTTATAATTAGGAAGTGTTTCCGTAGGAATATAATATACTCCTTGAAGCCTGCATAAATACACTGTAAAATCGCTTATAATTACATATATTATCGTTAGAGTGCTGTAAATAATTTATTCACAGGATGCATTATCACAAACTAAGAGTGCCGTGTAAATCCTAGCATATAATTTTCAAATCGTGAAATCACAATGCACACAAAAAAAGATATTATTATTTAAAATAAGGGCTTTAATCTTTGTTTAAAGATGCCTGTTGACTTTTAAAAAAACTAAAATGATTATTATATGTTTAGTTTTTCAAGCGAATCAAGGATAATCTCACTCCAGGAAGAAATGTTTAAGATAAAGAGAAAATTATGAAAGTTTTGGAATGCACAGTGAGGATTCACACAGTGAGAAGAAAATGTGAAATGTGCAGTTCTCCGCACACATGAAATAGGAAAGGAACATGCAGTATGTACTGGATCCGAGTTGTGTTTTCTACCTGGATATAAATAATTGTGAATTTTTTTATTCTTATCTCGGAAGGTTATTTTTGATGGCATAGAATACTAGGCCATTTTAAATGGTAGAAGTTCTAACAGATAAACTATTTAAGGTATCCGACTACGTTCGGAACCGGATTAAAAAGTATAAATGGATCATTGCAAAATTTTAGTGTCACTTAGATTAAAATACATGTATAAAATTTTTTTAAAGAACATTTTGAGAAAAAATTATTTAAATACAATATTTTGGCAAAACTTGAATAATCTTTTTAAAATGTTCTCCTTTTGAAAAATGTTTCTATTATAATATTTTTCTCTATATACTCAGTCTCTCTACAGAGGTTTAAACAGATTTTGAAAAATTCACTTATTTTCAGAGTTACCACCAATTTAAATAATTATTGGCGTTTTTTTTAAAATTGCTCCCTGGGTTGTCGTAAAATATGGAAAAAACCCACTTCTAAGTTATATATTTCAAAATTCTAGTTGAACTCGCAAGAGGACTGAGCTATATACAGGCAAAATATTATTATAAAAAAAGCATTTTAAAAAAGGAAGACATTTGAAAAAATTTTCTAAGTTAATTTTGCCGAAATATTGTATTTAAATAAATTTCGGTCAAAATGACCTTAAAACAATTTTATACATTTTCTAATCAAGTGACCTAATTTCCTGAAAATTATCCATTTATGCGTTTTAAAATCGTGGTTCTGAACGAGTCGAATACCAACAATAAGTATTGGACGGGATTGAAAGAAAATTTAAACATATACGTCAAATATCAGCCGACACCTACCTATCACTGCATCTATGGTGCCTTGGCTGTATCAAATATAGTTCAAACATGAAAATATGGTGAGATTCGGATGTGCCGGTAGAGCAAGAGTGACATCCTCTGACAAAGGATTGCAATATCATCCAACAAGCGGTGAAGACCACGCAACCTCTTGCCAATATTTTTAAATATGTATAGAACACACAATATTCCCTTAACAACCAGAACTATTAGCTTTTAAATGGTTGCTAGTGATCTTCATTCATGATGCACAATAGGAAGGATGTCACTGAATGTATGCAACTGATTATATAACTCACAATTCCCTAAATAACGTTGACGCCGAAGTGGCTGCGGTCTAACTGGCTTTGAACGCAACCTTTTAAGCAAGTGATCAGAATATTATGATCTCCATTGATTCTCAAACAACTGTTAAAACAATTTCTCTCTTCAGTCCTACTTTCATTCAATAGACATTTACTTTAGGTTAATTTTTTGATGATAGTAATGATAATGTCACTCTGCAGTGGATTCCAAGTAATTGTGTAATCTTGTGTAATGGGTTTGCTGACACACTGATCAAAGCTGGATTTGACGTTTCCCAGCCGAATCTTCCTATTATTTATCAAAGTGCTAAACGAAACATCAAAATACTAGTTTTAAGGTTCATTTTCTGGTGAAGATTCGGAATTCTGTAAAGGACAATTGTAGATTATTAATGAAAAGTTACATTCCTAGCGATCTGCCTAGACCTGTCAATATCGCTAAATTTAGAATTAAAACTGGACATGACTCTACCTTACGAAACACCTGCACAGATTCGGTTTAACAGATTTCCAAGCTGCCCTTTATGTAATGTTATACACGAGTGCGGATACCGTTTGGTGTATTGTTTCGGACTTAGCGACGAAGCAGTAGATATAACTGTTAAAATCTCATTGTAGCTTTTATTGTGTTTCTAAACTGTATTGGGCACTTCGTCATAGACTGATGTAGTAATGTTTGTCTGGCGTAGGATAAGGAAACCTTTTACAACGCATGGGCGATTCAATTTTTTAATAAAGTCTGAACGGCACAGAATTGTGTTGTCTGATGAGTTTCAAATTTAATTGTCCAAAGAGGAAATCCGTGTACACAAAGGGTTTTGAAGTGGTGACAGGAGCAATCCATCCTCGTCTACAAAATGTTAAACTGAGAGAAATTGCGACATTATATTTTGAGTGCATCGGCAGTAGATGTCTTTGGTCCGTATTTACAGCACTATAAAATTTCACTGATACATAAATGGAAGGCTCCAATCAGTGATATTCTCTTTCCAACCTCAGAGGAAGAGACCAGCAGGATTATGGAAGATCGGACAATGTATGCGTGGTACAATGTATGCAAACAACTTTCTGATACTTCCCAGGTCACCATTATCTCTTGATATCAAACCAATCAAACACTTACGAGTTAGCTTGTCCTTCCAACTCCACATTCATAAGACTAACTGTGGCAGTGATTGATAGAAAATGGAGAGAAAGCCACTGGACACTTCAGTGGTTTCCAGAAAAGGAACGGCTTCCGTCTAAGGAA
Source organism: Trichonephila inaurata madagascariensis (assembly GCA_019973955.1). Taxonomy (NCBI): domain Eukaryota; kingdom Metazoa; phylum Arthropoda; class Arachnida; order Araneae; family Nephilidae; genus Trichonephila; species Trichonephila inaurata. Next base: position 863 of record BMAV01000868.1, on the reverse strand, counting down.
GTGGCCGTGGTAGCCTAATGGTCAAGGTAATGGACTCGTTGTCAGCTTGTCATGAGCGAGCATAATAGCGCTTAAGACACGATGTGTACGGAGGTGATGCACGCTCAATCTGCTGAAGCTCAAACATCCTCACTTTGTGAGGTGTGGAAGTTAGTATAGTGGGTGACCAACTAGGTATTGTCCTCGTCACATGACCATGATTCAAAATTTCGAGGTCCATTGCTAAAAGCCCTCGAGTAGCTGAATAGTGTGATGTGTGACTCCGGTTAAGCAACGAATGATTTTCCTACGGTCACTTAGTATCTTGTGAGAAAGTACACAGAAAAGGACAATGTTAACCCTTAAGTTCGAGAGTAAGGTCAAGCCAGCATAAAAGAGACCGACATAATTCCTAAGCCAATCTCCAATTTCAAACTCCTTCCCTCTTCGAGGGATAACTGGGGATCCATGGCCGAATTGTAATCTCGGCTACTTCCAACAAAAATGATTCTACATCGCGTGTCGTCCTTTGAAAGCATGGCATAATTTTCGATCTTTAAAAAGAGACGAAAGGAAGAAACTGAGACTCTCTATCTAGATCGCTTAGATTCAATCTTCGACTGTCTCTTAGATTCGCGCTTGGACCGACGCACATCCTAGATAACGAGTCATCAACCGAAATTGCATCATGTCGTCTTGAAAACTGCTTCTCAGCCTGAACGTCAGCGATCGGCCTATAATAACCTCTTCCCACCATGACACGCCCGCCAGCCTGAACAACACCATCTAAATGTTCACTGTTATTTTTTAGGCGTTTTGCTTTCCATTCCCTCAGGTCCGTCCCCGTCACGAGGGGTTCAAAATTTCGAGGTCGTCGACAAACG
>BMAV01000866.1:259608-272531 GCA_019973955.1 Trichonephila inaurata madagascariensis | reverse complement strand
TCAAGGTCAAAGTTTCTGAAAAGTGCAGGGATAAAATTTTTTTAAATGTGAAGTCTGATACGTATAATCATTCTCAAACTGTTCTAAAAATTACTGCATGGTTAGACATTAATCAATATTTCAGTATAGAATTAGATGATTGTGTAGTTACATTTGTTGTTGTTACATAGGGCTATATATTGGAAAGATCAATACAAACATATAAAACAGCTCAAGTACCACACAAGAACAATGATAAATAATAAAAAAAAAAAGGAGCAAACATTTTAAATTAGAATAAGAACGAATTAACATGGGAAAAAAAAGAAAAGTTAAAAGTTAAACAAGAAAAGGAACATAAGAGATGTAGTTTTTACAAGGAATTCATAAGAGTTCTGGCATTCCAGTATAGTTTGCTTATCTCATCACTTTTTGAGACCTTTATCTAGTTCTGAGTATATAAGAAGATGTCGATTATGATACCCAATTCAAAATTGGCATCTACTAGATCAGGGTGCCCAAAACATGCGGCCCGCCGAATTTTTTAAAAAAAATTTTAAATATCAGTTTTTTTAAAGTTTTTTTCATTTTAAAATTTTTATATATATATATAATGTATTTTTCCCTGTTCCTGTGTTCTTGTTTTAAATAAATCCCCCCTTTTGAAATACAAATGTCCTTAGATTAAAATAGATTTATATTTTAAAAAACAAAAAATTGGGATTTTACTATATTAAATTATTTTCTTAATAAATTTGAATTTCATTATACCCTTTTACTATAGATGATTCAGATTCTCTGTGTTTTGGATTTTCGTTTCTCCTCCTTTTTTTCTGTTTGAGGCCCAAAAGCAAGAGGCAGTCAGAGATTTTTTTTAAAGTTTAAAACAAATATTCAGGACGATAAAAAAGGACAAGCTTAGTCCTTACAAAGACATCATATAAAATTTTCCCGAGTAAAAAAAGATCAATTCAATGGGAACACACACCGAAATTTTCAAAAATGGCAACGTTTTTAAACATTTTTTGATCACTGCATAATTATATTATATAAACACTATTATATTATCTTATTCGTATCTGGAAAAAATGCAATAAAAATAATTATGTTTTAATTTTCCCCCTTTTTTTTTTTCTTCCAAATCTGACATAAAGGCATATTTTTTTGTGCGGCCCGCGAGATTATAATGTTTTTCCCAAGTGGCCCGATGGCTTTGGGTTGGGCCCCTGTACTAGATGGAAGAATGTCTATTTTATTAAGATGATGCGCTATGCAACTGGAGTGTTTGCGAAGTTTGCCATAGCCTCTTTATGGGTTTTTTACAAAAATTTTTCCAAGTGTCTTGAAGAGCTCAGGGTTTGGCGGTTGAATTTTCTGCCTGGTCAGATTTAAGATCACTAATTTCTCAAAAATGTTTTTAAGTGACTCTGGAGGAAGTGGTTCGCGTTGTCTTGTGGCTCAAGGGTTTCTCTTGGCAAGTAAGTCGCCTTTTTGTTACCGTCGATATCAACATGTGAATGGATCCATTGAAAACGATTGTTTTGTTGTATTTATAAAGAAAGTTCAGGTTTGCCTTATTATTGAGATAATCTTATTATCTCAGAAATGTCTTATTCTGAGTTGCATGTTCCTGACTTTATTTTACATATTTAATCTTTTGTGATTGCTCTTTGAAATTTAAAATATTTTTTTTAAAAAAAAGGAAAGGTTTTCCTAAGCATTTTGTAATTTATGTAGCTTCCAGCAACTCATTAGGCCCAGAAACTCGAATTCACTATTTCATCCGACAAATAAACCAGAAAAGAATTAAAGTAATAGCATTTTCTCTGAAGTCTAGTGAGCTATAAAACCAATGTTTGTACAGAGCTGAGCGGAATGATCTTCTTGGAGTAAGTTTTGTGGTAAAATTCTGCTCTTGCTCGACTTGTGCGCCAAAAAAAAGAGATTATTCGGAATTGAAGAGAGCAGCATGACTTAAAAATATTTTCGTGGTAAAAATTCTTTTTGTTCGATTTACTATAGTATTTTTAATTAAAATGCTGATATGAACATAACATTTTTATCACTAGATTCCTTTTTTTATGATGTTTTATGACCTCAGGTCAAAATAGTCTAAAAGTTAAAACAAAATTATTTTTTACCAGTGTAGTTTTTATTTACAAAATAATTGCTCATTTCAAAAAAAAAACATGGCTTATTTTTTAAAAATCTTTGCGTTTGTGATTTAAATATTGAATACTATATTGAAGGGAAAATGAGACTTTTAATTCAAATTCAAATTGAACTTATTATAACTGAGATTCAAGCTGAAATTGTAACATTTAATTTGAGCGCAGAATAATACTTTAAAGAGATTATCGACGAAAGAGAATGAATAAAAAGATTGAATCCAGTTCCTTAAATGTCTATTATTACTTATACTAAAGCTGCAAAATTCAAATGTGTTTTTTTAAAACGTATTATAAACATATTTCATAATGAAGTATTGAAACAATCTGTTTTCTCTAATTGATTATTTTCTCTAAGTTAGAAGCTTTATTCTTAAGTTTTCCTTAATAGACTGATTCGTACTGACTAAATTACAGTCCACAAACTCAGGTTAATTTTTTTTCATTGGCATCATATACAATAAGTGAATCGTATAACTGAAAGAAAGGTTTGACGCTATGTATATTTCACATTTGTGTGTTTCCCTGTCATTGCAGTTAGGTGAAGATATATATCACCATCTGTATTTGTGTGTGCAGTTTTTTATTATGAACTAGAGAGGAAATATACCACATACACACTCTATTGGTTTTATATGTATATTTTTACTTCTTCATTTTACTGTATAAACTTAACAATCAAAATTGATATTTAATAAAAATTAAATTTATCAATTACTTATTTAAACACACAAAAAACGTTGGAATGTTGCCAAGAAAGGGATATTTTTTTCATACTTCCCAGAATATTTCATTAAAATCATACTTCAACATTTCTCATTTATTGTTCACGTATTAGAACTTTTCATATTTGTTAATATATTTATTTCCTTTACATAAATCGAAATATTAAGGTTATGTTTATGATCCAGCTCTGCTAGCTTTCATATGAAGTGCAAATTCTATTTCGTTTTTTACATAAAGAAGTCACAGTTATTATTTTACTTTCTTTCCTTTTGAGTATTTTTTGTTTTCAATTTTAGCAAACTTTCTACTTATTTTAAATAAGTTTTCATTTATAACACTAAGCATTATTATTCAGACCATGTGAGAGAGATCCAGAAAAATATTGCTAAGAATTTCCATCTGTTACAGTACATTTAGAAGTGTAGTATAAGATGCTTTTAAAAAATATAAAGAAAAATTATAAAATTTAAAGGAATCGTGCTATTGTATCGCATTTAAACAATACATACTGTTTATATGTAAATATCTTTGTGTATGCCGTCTATCTGCTTTTATAGTCTGCATAAAGATTGTATAGCTCAGATTTCTTATTTTGAAGTAGCATTCGAGCGTTGATTGCGTAAAGGTCGTATTATGTCTCGTATAAGAAGGGACTCCTCCAACACGTGTAGGAATTCGACCGTGGCAGGATTGTCACTTATCCAGAATACTTTTCATTATATTGCTGCTCCAGTTACCCATGATTGTCATATAAATGTATGAAACCCATGGATATAAAAGAGTCATTAAGATAGTCACGACGGATTCCGTCGCAGCCACCAGCACCCGAGAAAGTAGACATACTGAAAACGCGGTTTTGAGGAATCGTACAATATTCCTCAAGTGCCCTGAAAAAGAAAATTGGCTCGTTTGTAGAACAAGTGCCTGTACGGACAATGCAACGACGTCTGGAGCTCTCCGGTCTGTTAGTACGGCGACTGTTGTAGCGACTTCTCATTTCTGACGCTGCAGCAGATAAAAGTATAGTGGTGCATTGAACGACAGCCTTAGACACTAGTGTTGTCAGGTGGATTTCTTCAGATGAATCCTGATTCTCGATATAGCCGAATGATGTACGCATCCTTCCATTCAGACACCGAGGAAAATGCCCGCTTGCTGCTTACATTCATCATTGATATACGTGTCCAGCATCTGTATGATTTAGGATGCCATTGGGATCACATCTCTGTTCCCTCTTGCTCGCATAGCCGGTGCTGTGGGCTGTCACAATTATGTTTCCAACGTGTTAAGATCCGTTATTGTGTCCTATCTTTGAGACCTCCAAGACGCTAATTTCTACTCGGCAATGCACGACTGTATACTCCTCGTGCTAATTTAAACGTCCTTGATACAGATGGTGTTGGACTTTTACTATGGCCAGCATATTTCCCAGATTTGTCTTACTATGAGAATATTTAATCATATTTTGAAAAGAAACTGGCATATCACCACTCACTAGCCACTGCGATTGATCAACTCTGGCATACTGAAGTCTCATGGAATGAATATCTATCTTGTTGGAAATAAACTTTCAGCCTGCTTTTACCTCAATTTTCTATTTCACCTGGAATTTCCGCTAGGCGAAAAATAATTAGATCGTGATGCTATTTAATCATACTGTTATCGAGTGTGCCTTATCTAATTTACGTAAAACTTTGTTTTTTTCTTTTCTCTTATGGCCTCAGTTCTTCCCTTAATACAAAAATGCATGTGATCTGCTTATTCAAGAGATTGAGAGATTATTATTGTGCTGTTTTCTTAGGATGTTAGCACGATTGATTGTTGGATTAATATGTTTGGAAATTTAACTGTTTGTTTATGTGAACGTTAATAAATTTAATTTTTAAACACTTTGATTTAATAATTCCTGAGTCTCATTGAGTAAATGAGCGCGGATTAATGTCATTTTAATTTGCATCATATCTGTCATCTGAGCTCAGTTCGATTCGATGCTCGGTCGGACTACAGTTGTTTGTCACAGAAGCTGTAGCTCTTGATGTTGAATTTTACTCGCTGCATATTCCAAAGCAACTGCAAAATTAATCATTTCGTCCTCATTTTACATTGTATAAGTACAATAAATAAGATTTTTTTATTTACTTTCCAATCTGGTGTGTGACTGAGGTAGCCGTGTGGTCATAGTCGTGAACTCGGGGCCAGTGTTATCGAGCCACAAGTTCGAAACCTATTGCCACTGAAGATCCTCTATGTAGAGAGGACGATGCACGTTAAATCTGTTAAGGCTTAAAGCCCTTAAGTTAAGAGGTGTGGAAGTGAAAAGAGAGGGGTACCAGCTCAGGTGTAGTCCTCGAACAAGGCTTAAAATTACAAGATACGTCGCCAATAGCCCTGTTATAGCTTCCAATTATGACGTTAACCAAAATTCTCTCTCTCTTAATCGGGATGTAGCATTTATTTATTTATTTTGCCCGAGTTTTAAGCAAATATAATTGACTGTATTTATCAGAAATATTTTGGGGGAAACTGATTAATTCTGTGATGGTTACCATTTTTTTCCTTAAATTAGTGAATTCATTTGGAAAAAAAATGAAGGGATGCACTTGTGCTTAATGAACAAAAATGCACGAAATATATCACATTCTCAAAAAACGCTGAATAGTGAAAACATTTTAATCTATTCTTTATAAGCTTGGTTCTAATTAAAGAGTGTTTCAAAAACATAATATAATCTTTGTAGTTTAAAAACAATGCATCCTAAGTTTGTACACACTCTAGTGCAAATATTATCTTTTTACTTTGCTCATCTGGAAAATCTTTAGTGTCTGCCAATCTTTAAAAAAAATTGTTTTTGTATTTCGCTGATTAATTCATAAAAAAAAAAGGGGGGGGGGGGGGAATACATAATTCTTTTTGACTAAAATTTACTGAGAATATATTTTGATGACACATTTATGGGTAGTTAAAAATCTTCTCTTATCTCAGTATGGTATTAAAATACTACATTTTTTTCATTTTTATTGAATAAACTTATCTTTTTAATACAGATTTAAATTTTCAATATAAGAATGTCATTTAGAAATACTTAATGCTATTAATTCAGAAAATCACAACTAATGACAGACACCAGACAACTAATACTAATAACGCGAGACTCATGTTTTGTGATGCTGCTGTTTTCTAAATATTAGCATTTCTTTCAGTCAAAAGCTTAAAAAATTAGTAGCTTTTTTTCTGGTTCCAATTTAAAATTATTTTCAGATATTTCTAAATGACAGTGATACAATTTTAGCTATATACTGTTTCAAAAATATTTAGAACTTATTATTACTCTTGTAAATTTTAGCACTTATAGTTTTTAAAGAATAAAGAAGGGAAAAATAACAAAGTATTCAACTGTCATATAAAAAGCATTTGATATGTGTCGAAAATCTGCAGTAAAAATCAAATAATCCTATCAAAGAGGAAGAACAAAATAAGAAGTCACATTCCTTTTAAAATCTGTCTGAAACAAAGACGATACATTTCAACTTCAAAGTAAGAAAAATAAAGGAAAGTAGAAATAAATTGCACAAAAAAAGTGACGTGATAAATACATATGATACGATTTAATACGATCTCGAAGAACATAAGAATTTAAAGGTTAAACTATTGCATCCAGTATAATATTCAGATTGATTATTTTTCTGAAAAAAAAAGTCAACATATATCTGTCTAAAGTTACGAGTTGGAATTTCACTTTCTCCAAGTTAAGATATGAGAATTTTTTTATAAAATGTTGAGATCTCATAAAAGAATTTCTGATGCTTTATGAGTTACGTCCACAGTATCGTTATCGAGCATTTATATAAGTCACAATATAGTAAAAGTCATGTGAATTCAAGATTTTAAGCAACTTACTTCTAATTCAACTTAATTTTTCAAGTTTCAAATTTTAGAATTAATGTTATATTACACTTGGTGTAATTGCACGGCAAGCATAAAAACATGACAAAAGACAAGCATAAGAAGATGGAATTCGGAAGAATTCTATTTTGAGCAATAATTTTTTTGAATTTTTCATAAATTAATATCGACCGTGATTTACTGATTCAGAATTCTATATTTTGCACTAGTCCATTGTTTGATAAAAAAAAATAAATTACAGTGTTTGTGAAAACAATAATTAAATGAATGGGTTTTAGTAAGGAATGTATCCACTCCTTGTAAGCCATTGACTGCATTGAATTTCTTTAATATAAATTAAGTTGTCGGACACTGGAGTAGCAAGAAACACCCCAATACACGCAGCAACTATTATTCATTCTCCTTTAACGACTTCGGAGGAAGGCTTAAGGAAACTACATATCTGCCAAGGTAGACCTATCAGATTGGGAACCGGAGATCGATTCATTCTGTATGTTTCATAATATCTGTCGCACACAATCCATTTACACCAGTGCTTCTCAAACTTTCAATATTCGCAAACCAATATTTAATCATAATTTTCATCGCGCCTCCCTCATACAATAACAAAGTATTGAATTCAATAATACTATATTTTGATGCTAAAACTACGATATGACTTTAACCTCTTAAGTGCCAGTGGCGTATATAAACGTCATGCTGAGCCAGAGCGTTTATTGCACCGGACGTATATATACGTCTTTTCGAAGTACGATCATTTCTGTGCACTGTTATCCATACAATTTTTTCGAAAGCTTTGGAATGCAATTAAAGGACCTTGACAGTGTTAGCGTAGAATTTACTCATTTCAGAGGCTCCTTTTTATTGCTTTTCTCCCCATAACTTTTAATCGACAGTTAAGGGATTTATTATAAATCGTACGAATTATCAAGATAAGTGTTAATTTTTGTATATAATTTTATATATGACAATTCTATGGGGCTCTGGTAATTATTAAATTTGTTCTTAACTTAGTATTGGTAAATTAATTATAAAATACATTGTGTAGCACTGATATATTTATATGTGTAATACTCAGTGTAAATGTGTATTTTATTTTTTATGTCAGAATGTATTTTGTTTGTTTAACACCAGTAAATTAATAATTTTTTAAAAATAATCTTTTGTTTTTGACTTTTCAGTATGCTCGCACCCCCCTCGTAGAGTTGTAACGCCCCCAAGGGGGGGGGGCGCCCTACAGTTTGAGAAACGCTGATCCTCAAGACGTTCATCAACAAACCTATCTTGATGAAGTCAGGAATCATGATCCATTAGGATAAATTCCTCACCAGTAACACCATTATAAGGTGTGGCACATGGAAAAGATCTCATCCCCATATTTCAAAGCAGAGTTTCTCCATAGAGCAAACTCAGGTACGTGGGAACAGAAATCTTAGCCAAAAACCCGATTCGAACTCTACAACTCTCCAGAACTCGACTTGAATTACTCTCCAAAGTAAATCGGAATTCGTTGAAGTCCATTACTATGTGTGTGTGTCTGGTCCAGGTAACAAGCTTTTTTCCTAAACACAAATTAGCATTTTTGTGTCGTCATTTAAGAGGTACTCTCACAAGGGGTCATCTTGCTTAGAGTCCTTGACTGTGAAAACTTTTTCAAAGCGCAGTAAAAGATTTTGTCTTCCCTGTTGCAGTACATTAACCGAAAATAAACTGAGGGTCAAATGTGTTCCTCCTCTTTCAGGTCGAAATAGCTGAAAGTGATCCTGCGCAGAAGTTATACACCACAGGAAACCTAAAATGGGTTTTCTTAATACAGAATATCTGAGTTTATACTGCGAAATACATTAAGATGTCTAGCAGTGTAAGTATGTGACACTCTCATTTTCATCCATTCGATAGCGTGCAATTTTAACAAATTGGACGTACGATGTCTCCTAGGCACTGGGAATGATTTCTCAGTACCAAAAATTGAAAGGCGATTTTCTTATGGTCGTATGGTCCTTCTTATTGTCTTCAAAAGTCTTGAAAATATTCATTTGGCGAGAAACAGGAAACATCCTTTAATTTAAAAAAGGGCACTGTATGTCAACGATTAGTTTGATACTCTCCAAACAGGTAATTTGGTTGGCCACATAACATACTCTGAGGAGACCTATTGCAGCTCATCTTCTCCATACCCAAACCATAAAGAACCTGAAAACAGCTTTGATGGGGGTGAGGGGGTGAGGTCGACTACACAAGGATTTATAAGTGTCATTTATAACAAGAATTAATGTAATGCAAACTATGTAACAGTATGAGAGGACCTTACTCACAATTGGCCCATTTTTTTATTCCATCTTGTAACCCTTTTTGTTCACTATAGTTATTGCATGATTTTTTTTTATTATTATTATACAAATTTAAGTTCATACTTAATTGTATTAAGGGGTCTCAGAGGTGTTAAATTTTTCTAGAGGTCTGAAAATATAAACAATTTTCAAACAGGCATAATTCTTTTAAATTTAAATTAAATGATTCGAATCTATTACACATTATTTATAAAAGAATGGGGCTTCAGAAAAGTATAAAATGTTTAAAATATAATAATAATTTTAAAAATCATAAGCATATGAAAATTCTATTATAAATATTAAGTATTTTTTGCGTTGCGCACGCTATTTTCTAAAATAGTAGCCTCTAATGTATAAAACTTTACAGAATAATAAAATGCGTCATACTCTTTAAGCCCTACCTAATTTTAGTATTATATATCTTTTGTATTTCAAAATATTTGTAAAACATTGCAATTTTTTAATCATTTTTAAATCATTTTTTATTTATTAAAATATGTAAATTATTATTCTATTTATATAAAAATAGCTACAGTGTAATGAGAATACCTTTAAGTTTATTAATCAACTTATAGCTAGTAATTAAAGCTACTATTTTAGAAAATAGCATGTGCGACGTAAAACTTAATAAATATTTCTTATAGAAAAGTTTCTTATTTTCATCTGCTTATAATTTTAAAAATTATGATTATATTTTAAACATTTCATACTTTTCTGAAGCCCCATCCCTTTATAAATAATGTGTAAAAGATTCAAATTATTTAATTTAAATTTAAAAGAATTATACCTGTTTGAAAATTGTTTACATTTTCAGACCTCTAGAGAAATTTAACACCCCTGAGACCTTTAAACTCTGTCCACAGTATTTTTATCGATAATGGTCAAAAAATGAAATTTCATTTAATTTTGAGTTAGTGTACTTATGCTCTTGAAATAGTTCTAACTTAATTAAAGTTATGTTTACGAATTGAATAGGAAACGAATATTTCCATTAAATCTTACCAGTAGCGATGTTTGAGTTAACTACTGTAATTAAGATGTCTTTGGAAGTTAAAATGGTGCTTCAACTAATCGAAGGATTATACATATTTTATTCCGATGTAATTATCAACAAATATTTACACATAGCAAGTTTTAAGTAAGGAATTAAATTCTCCGCATTTTTGAACATCCATTTTGCAGTTTTCAAAAGTGGAGCTTAAATTAAGAATTATTTAAGTGTTCTACAAATTTCTCGATTTTCGAGTTCTCGGAGGAGAGTCTATGTTACCTTAAAAGCTGCCAAAAGAGGATTATTTGCAGAAAGCGCAAGCGGAATTAAATTTTCTCTTATAAAATTAGCTTCCTTAGAGGAATGTACTGATTTAATTTATAGCTGTGGATTCATGGGAAGCCGATCAAAGTTCTTGGTAAGATGTGTTAAATTAAGTAAAACATTGAAGAATATTGAATAAATCAGATAAAAACAGAAGTTGTAAACATTACTCCACTTATGATAATCTATTAGTGTTGAACGGATATTTAGGAAATTCACATGGTTTTACTTCGGAGTAGATGTATATTTTATGCCCTTTTTAAGTAATATCGAAACCAACTCCTTATGAGCTCTTTAATAAAAATGATTAAATTGAGTACGCAGGAAATAAAATAAATTTTTCGCTAGAAACATATTCAAAAACAAAACAATAAAGTAGATTAAGCAAAATACACCAGAATATAGGTAACAATTTTTATTGGATCTTATACATATTTGTATTAGTTACGAATATAAAATTTTTTAAGAGAAATTAGGAAATAAGAAATGTGAGAATTAGATTCAAATGTCCGTTAGTTTTAAACTAGTATTTTAGATGCCACATTAAAATAAAAGAAATTTTAAAAATATAACAGAATAAACTATAAAAGAACTTTTAACTATTGACATACTTTAAAGCAAGTAACTAGCAACAACAAATAAAGTATCTATAATCTTGTCTCTTTCTTCAACTATATAACATACAACAACATTTAAAATAGTAAGCTAATATTAAATTCAACTACATTTCTTTTAATGTTGTTGACTGGGACTTTGCTAATCGATTTAAGACCGAAAGATCGAAGACGAGCATGGGATTAAAAAATATTACATTCAATACCGTTTACACTATCGTTAGAATGATGTCACACAATTTTCCTGAATTTTTTTTCTTATATGTGATCTAAATAAGATCTAAAAAAATCGACAGTTACCTGTACATTAATTTACGTTGCTTACTTCAGATATGAATCTGATCCGCTACAAACATAGTTTCGCGTTACTATACACCAGTGGTTTTCAAACTGTGTTCCAAGAGGCATACCCAAGGGTTCCACGAGTCACAGTAAAAAAATCGAAAAGAAAATTACAGATGTGTTGGAAAATGGATTTATTTTTCTCTATGAAGTTTGCACAACCAAAGCTCATCCCAGTCATTAAGAAACTGAAAACTTTATTTATACATTATTTTATGTTCACAGTAGTACTTTTTAAACTATTAATATATAATAAAAGAAAATTAAAACGTTTTCTCTCTCTTTATATAAACTACTTACTAGGTTGTAAATATTCTATAATTTACTATTTGGGGTTCCACGAAATAATTTTATACTCGTTAGTGCAATGTTTTGCAAAACAAAATAAGTTTCTAATGGAAAATGCACCTTTTTTTCATTTGCGGGAAAAACACCTGTAATGAAGGAGAGGGAATAACTTATCGACATATCAACAAATTCAATATTAAAATCAAATTGAAGCAGGAACAGTTCCTACATTTTAAGTTGCAAATTCATACAAAAGACATGGGTTTCACAGGCAACCATAAACATTTTAATGCCATTCAGAACTATGTAATTTATTGAAAAATATTTCTCAACAAGAGTGGTGACCAAAGCAAAGTATAAAAACAAATTAAACGCAGAAAATGAAATGCGTCTGCAGATAATTTCAATAGACCTAGACTTAGACAGTTTGTGCCAAAAAAAAAATGCAAGTACATATCCTAGCTGTTAAATATAATACATGGGTAGATGAAACTTAGATTGCAAATTAATATTATAAATAAGTACATCATATTTAATTTTTGTTTCTAAAAATTTAAATCTTAAAGTTAGAACTTTTTTAATTGCCTTTACATAAAGTACTTAACATATGTTGAACTACATTCTATAACAAAAATTAAATTTAAAAAAAAAAAAACGATGCACTAAGAAGGAGTTGTCCGATTGTAATGAAATTTCGTATGCAAAGACATTTGTACCAAACAGGAAAATGATTAAAATTTGGTGTCCAATGAATGAATAGCGGGAGCTATAGCGCATCGGAACTGCGCACTCAGCAGGTGTCTATAAGAAGCAATTTGCAATCTGATGGTCAAAATTTCTATTGCATTGCGATTTAGAATACCTTTCAACGATTGTAAAAATGCCTCACCGCAGGATTCAAGCTCATTACGAGCAACTGTCAGAATTTGAAAGAAGCCTTATCATAGTATGGAAAGAGGCAGGTTGGATAAATCGGAGAATCACTCGTCATATTGGGTCGAAGCGATGCGGCCATTAGAAGATGCAGGCAAGAATGGGGTGGACAGTGGCAGATTTCAGCATCATGATGGTAGCGGTCAACCTAGGGCCACAACAGATAGGGAGGACAGATTGATTGTCAGATCAGATATCACTACGCCTGATTCATCGTTATCAACCATCAGACGTGCAACCCGCACACGAGTGTCCACCACGTCCATTCACAGACGGCTGATAGAGCGAAATTTACCCTCGTACCGACCACGACACCACCTGC
>BMAV01000866.1:238411-259272 GCA_019973955.1 Trichonephila inaurata madagascariensis | reverse complement strand
TTAACTTAGAATAATTTTTTTTCCAAATGTTCTCCTTTTGGAAAAAAAATTATTCTAAGTTAATTTTTTGCCAAAATATTGTATTTAAATAAATTTTTTTTCTCAAAATGTCCTTAAAACAATTTTATACATGTATTCTAATCTAAGTGACACTATATATCATGACAATTATCCATGTATGCGATTTTTAAAATCACGGTTCCGAACGTAGTCGGATACCTTAAATTGGAATCATGCTGACTGGTGACGTATAGTGTTTAGAGACGAATCCCTCTTCCAAATGTGTCCTGACAATCTCGAAGACATGTCTGGAGACGCCCACGGCAGCGCAAAGATCCTGCTTTCACTATTGCACGCCACATAGGCCCTCAACCAGAAGTTATGGTCTGGAGTGCCATTTCTTTTGATAGCCGGACCCCTTTGGTCATCATTAGAGGCACACTTACAGCACATGGTACGTCGACGACATTCTGAGAACTGTTTTGCTACCGTTCCTTTTGCAGTACCCTGGCCTTATTTTTCATCAAGATAATGCCGGACCACATACGGCACGTGTTGCTATGAATAGTCATAAAGCTTATCAAAGACTTCCTTGGCCAGCCAGATCTCTCTCGAATTTAGCATGTCTGAAATATGATGGGAAGGTGACTGTATCTACCAGGGCATGTTGATGACCTGGCCCGACAATTGGAGAAAATTTGGCAAAAAATACCACAGGAGACCATCAGGGTGCTTTGTCACTCTATGTCACGTCGTGTGGCAGCTTGCATCCGGGATATAGGAGGGTCAACACATTATTGAGCTCGTTACTTTGTAACTATGTAACTCTGAAATAAATCATTCAATTTTTCTGAAATTTTAATCATTTTCTGTTATGTACATAATCTTTCTACCCACCAATTTTTGTCTCTATCGGACAAATTGTTCTTGGTGCGTCGGTTTTTTTTGTTGTTGTTATAGAGTGTACTTTAAATATAAATATTATTTTAAGATTTATTACTTTAAGAGGGGGAGGGGAATGGGGCTCCACGTAAAAACCTTATAGTTTTAAGAATTCCGTCAGTCGAAAAAGTTTGAAGATCACTGCTATAAACTACATGAATAAATGAAATCTATTGATCTAGTGATATATAGCTATGATATTTTCCCCTTTGTTTTAACATATGTTTACATTTTGTTTTCAAAAAAATAATTGACAGAAATTATTTCATAGCTTTTAAAATGTTAAATGGATTAACAATACACTGTTACAATTTCACCCAATTTTTTTTTTGCTTTAAAATTGGTTTTCATATCAGTTTATTGTTTTAAAACACCATAGAATAATGATTTAATAATGATGAAACTAACTTACTGATTATTTAAGAAAATAAAAAAAGGAAAGAGAGAGAATAAAATTCTTCCACACTATTTTGTAACAAGTACTTTTCTGTAACAAATTTTGTATACGAAATCTTATATGTAAAAACCAAAAAGGTCAAGATTTATAAATTTTTTCTAATTAGACATCAAGAGTTGTCTGCTTTTGGAAAATATAAATACACTCAACTCTTTTATTTATGTGGTCTTTTTCACACGATTTTGAAATAACACGGTTCACCAATATACTTTTTTACACTAATTTTTTGATCTAGCATGAATTCCTCCCCCCTCCAAATTTCCCCCTTTGGATGGGGACGAATTGATCAAATTTATGACAGTTTATGATAATAAAGAACTCGATAATGACAAAATCGAAGGTGAAGTTCAGCTATCAACAGCTGATTTAATTCGCAAGGGCTTGAAATTTGCTTCAAGTATGGAACAACATTTTCTTACTTATGATCCTGACATTGGATATGCATTAAAATTTCAACTTAATTTTATATTTTATGTAGCAAGAATATCAAGAACTTTAAAAGCAATTTGAGGAAAAAAAACAGCTGTTAATAACAGAGTTAGTAATAACCAAAAAACCAACAGAGGCCGTTAATAGCGAAATAAACTCTTTATTTTAATCAAAGCCGATAGTTGTGCTAGACACATCTACTGGTGATAGCATATTTAATCCAGTTCGTAATAAACGTACACTCTTGTTATAAAGTAGCGACGAACAGTTGTAAGTAGTTTTATTCCTACTTTCAATTTGAATTTTTTTATTTTGTATGTATTTATACAGACTGTGTGTGTGTGTGTGTATTCATTGTACACAAATTTTAATTTCTTCTGTAATAAAAATGAATTGTTTTTTTTTTATAAATATGTAACACATTGATTTCATTATTACTTTTTTTTTCGTAGGGTTTTTTGGGGGGGGGGGAAGGGGAGGAAATATTTAGAGTTTTTTCATTTTACACTACTTTTTAAAGTTGTGGAACATATCCTCTCAAACTTACTATTTGTCGCATGTATATCTCTGCACGGTTTTCTAAGGAATGTATGTGTTGTAGGGAAATAATGAAACTGGGGATTTGATCAAATCCCTAAGGGATTTGATCAATTCACAGAAGATGTTATAATAAAAACTTGTTGGGTCAATTCCCTGAAGAAAGTCAGTGATTTGATTAAACCCCTGAACTGTTTTACGGAAAAGAGGAGATAATAGTGTTAAAAGAGTTTAAAAGTATTTATTTAGTAAATCGTGCCTTATTAAATGTAGAGTAAGTAATACAGTGGTCACATTGACATACAAATTATTTATTCGAAACTAATTAACAAAAGAGAAATAGATACTTTAGCTGATATTTTTTTAAAAAGCATATTTTTAGTAAAACTGCAAACATTTTTTTTTTATGAATGTAGTTAATTAATGATTAAAACGTTAGTCTTCATGCGATTGCAAGAAAATTATCCTTATTTGGAGATTAAGGATTTATGAAGTGTTCCTGTGAGCAATCCTAATTACAATGTAAAACAAAGGCTGTAAATAAAAGTAACGTATTTTGTAATTCGCGATTCAACAAATCAACAACGTGTTTTAATAAAATTTAATGAACATTTTCAATTTTTAATTAACTGCATTCACACATATAAAAAATGTTTACAGCTTTACTAAAAATATGCTTTTTTAAAATATATCTCTTTTGTTAATTAGTTCCGAATAAATAATTTGTATGTCAATGACTATTGTATTACTTACTCTACATTTAACAAGGCACGATTTACTAAATAAATACTTTTAAACTTTTTTAACCATATTATTTCCTCTTTTCACTAAAACAGTTCAGGCGTTTGATCAAATCACTGATTTTCTTCAGGGAAGTGACCCAACGAGTTTTTATTTTAATATCTTGCGTAAATTCATGATATCCCTTAGGGATTTGATCAAATCCCCAATTTCATCATTTCCCTGCAACATATATACCGTGTAAAAAAAGAGTTGGTATAATAACAAACTCAAATTTTTATACAGCTTCAGAACCGACATCAATTGTATTTTGCATTTATCTATTATAATACTTTGGTAAAAATAACGGAAATATATTTTATTCCCTTTGTATAAGACGGTAAATTTTGTTAATTTTTTTCGCTAAGTATTTTGCTCATCTTTCAGTTCAGATAATTGAAACGAAATTTTATATTAAATTCATGAGAGTTTCATTTTCTAAATCTTGCCTAGTAGACTCTTCCATTATTAAATATTTAAAATTAGATTTGTTTTAATATTAAGATTTTGAATAGTTATTTATTAACATAAGGATCCTGAAGTAAAGTTCAAGTCACAGTTGCATTTTCACAGGTCTCCCTATGGGTTTATATAAGCTCTTTGGGTTGATATGAAGTCTGACATATATTATAGGGCTTATATTTCTCTCTTTTTTTTCAAATAATATATAATACCTTTTCGTCTTTGAGATAAAAAAGCTTCGCAGAATTAAGTCTCTATTTTAATTTGGATTGAAGTAATGTATTTAATATTTGATTTCTTCCTTCTTATAACTAGGAAATCGTAGTTGTTATATATAAATAAATATACATTTTAGACTGCATTTGTGTGTGTGAAATAATAAATTAATTTAAAACCTATTAAAATATATAATTAAGAACTAATTAAAATTTTTGATATCTAATTAAATATTGATTCAAACTAAAAATCTGGGAAAAAGGAAAAGTGCCAATATTAAAAAAAAAAGAGTATATTAAGACCAGTTAACTTATGTAAACAAAGAATTAGTTTATAATTAAAATTTTCATAAGATAACAAATATTTTTCTTGGTCATAAAGAAGATTAGAAATTCTTTATTTTGCATATCTTGTATCATAAACGCAAAAAAGTTGATATCATCTTCTGAACTCGATACAAAACTTTTTCTTAGATTATCGCCATCGCGCTGAAAACTTTTATCTTATTAAACACAACCTGTATATATAGCTTCATGCATAATTCAAAAGTGAGAGATATAAATCTTGACTGTAAGAATTTTCGAAGATCAGGTGATAAGATCCCCTGTTGAATTTTCCAAAGAAGCATTTAAATTATTCGGACCTGGGAAAAGTGACGGAATCTGATTAAAAGAACCACCTAAAAGATAAAATGATTAAGAGTTGGAAATCGAAAACTCCACTGCAAAGGAAACTGCTCGCTTTCGAGTTGTGCAGATCAATAAATATTATCCTTCATTACCATAATGGATAGTAATCCTTTTCTTACCAGAGATGTATGTCCATGATACTTAATTATCTTAATTCAGTTCTATCTTCGTTAAGTTTGTAATTTTCTAAGAATATGCAAGCCTATTCAGAGATTTACCACAATGTGATTATTGACGCAATTAATAATTAGAAGCGAACTTAATTTTCTGCTGAGGAAGAGTAATGAGAAATTTTGCAGTAAAGAAAATAACCCTGTTCAAAAGTGCTTACTCTTTTGAAATCTAAAGCAGACGGATGCTAAATTGGTCAATAATAATCAATTTGTTCTAATTATATAGTAAACTGAAAACTTCTCGCAATGTATTTGATTTATTAGAAATTAATATGATAAAAACTAGCAGATCAGGAACAAAGTAAAATACAATCGGACTTCCATATAACGAAACTCTATTCTGCGAACTTTTTCCTTGAACCAAGAACACATTTTACTATTTTCTTCGTACAAAATGATCTCCAAATCGAGAAGTGTATTTTATATTTAGCGAACTATTTCTCTTGCGATTTGATTTTTCTTCAATTTAATTTTAAAATATTTAGGGACATTTTTCAAATTATTCTCTCTTTTAACAGATTTTATGGTGTTCAATGACCTTGAACTGGTTTTACCGTGTGTCTACCTCACATAGAGCGATAAAATTGCCACAATTTTTCAAACACAAAACTCTAATAAAATTAGCAGATTTTTAATCAGTAATTAATCTTCTGACCGGAACATCCATCTCTCAAACTGGGGTGATTTGTTTTGATGCCTGTAGTGGCACATCATCCATAACAACAACAACACAACAGATAATGCTGTTGTGATTTTTGGAGTGGGCTGTCTTGACATCTTAGTTGGACTCTATCCAGTAAGAGGATCACGTTTTTTTCAACTCACGATATGTGCGATTTTCTTATCTATCACCGTCTATCAGACAGATATTCCTATAGTTTTTCGTGTTTGGTATTATTATTTTAAATTACTTTACATGACTATAAATAATTTTTAATCAATTTTTCTGAAACTACTAGTCCCAATTCTAGTGATAAAAATGTATTGTTGTGTTTGATTTAACACCACACATCTTATTTGAGCCATACTCAATTTCATGAGCTATAATTACATTTAAAACATTCCTTAAGGTAATAAAATTCAAAATAATTACGTACCAGTCTGTCAGACTGATGTTCCTGAGTGTGACAAAAAATTGATGTTCCGGTCAGAGGGTTAAATTTAAGGACGTATATGGAAGTGTATGCTTAAAATTCCTGGCTATAAAGCAATATAGGTGTAAAATTAGAAAATGTCATAAAAAATTCATTAATTTTGATGTAAAATTATTTTTTAAAGTTGAAAGTACAGTGTATTCCTGGACAATGTCTTTTTTTATTGTTTTTCTTGCTGATTTCTTTTTGATGGGTAAAATACATAAAATAAATAGAAAATAATTTACAAAAAATGAATGAAAAATTACCTTTTTTAAATAATACATAGTGTTTATGGATTTAAAAATTTTTTATGTGGTTTTTAAAGTATACTAAAAGATGAATCTCTATTTAGCGAATTTTCCACATAACGAACTTTTTTTTTCGGGACTTAACAAGTTCATTAAATAGATGCCCAACTGTATTTCTAACACTTCAAAAAGAAAAAAAGTAAACGTTTATTTATCAGATAACCCAAGCGGCAACTATCGGGATTATTCATTTGAAGAAACGTGATGTGGATATGAAATTTTAGACGTATTGAAAACACTGTTTGGAAAGTTTTCTATTTGGCTTAATTTAATGGATTTGACAAAAAAAACAAACAAAAAAACAAAAAAAAAAACCCGATTAATATAAGCTTTTATCTCTCTTTTCAAAAATACGGACAAAAAAAAAAGCGTTACACTAATTGAAAAAAAGAAAACATGTGTTCTTTTGACTTCATTATTCAAGAAGATACTCATTACCGTAAAATTTAGTTAAAAAAACCGTTAGGACAATGCTTTTTACTGAATTGCACTATTTTTAAAAAATGTTGATAAATCGAAAAAAGCTTTTACAGTAATTTTGCGATATTTTTACTAGTAATGTCTTAGCAAAAGATAAAATTAAAATCTCAGTGAGTTTTTCCTTTATATAATCCAAGTAGCAAGGATCGCGATTATTTTTAATAGGAATTACTTCTAATAAAATGCATTGTAACAAATTTTTAATGATTGAAAAAGTATGTGTGAGAGTATTAGTAAAATATGAATGAGTATTTTAATTGGGAGTAAAGCATTGCTTATGAAATGTTTGTGCTTTCTCAGTTTGCACAACTTAACACACACATAGCCATGCTTTTAATATTTATTATGAATGTGAAGAGACGTTAAAACTTCTTAGTTAAAAAGTTCGTAACATCAGTGTCTACATTCATACACTCTGAATCTAGTTTTCTTTTATGGATTTTACTTTGGGAAGCTACAAAATATTTTTATGTTTCTTCCGATATTTACAAGGTATTTTAACAGCACGCATTATCGTATTAAGGCTGTTTTCGGTTAATGTTAAAGAATAGGACCCGAATTTGGAACATTTTTTGAGATATGAAAGAAATAAAAAATTAATATGATATTCTGACTTCCCAGAAGCAGCAATTTTTGCCACCTTTAGAGAGCAGCAATTTTTATCATACTTCCAATTTTTAACCGAGTTGATTCATTTTTTCTGGTATAAAATGTGTTTCGCACTTTTTATCCTACATCGTAATGTTAAATGGGCTTTGCCTTCACTTATTAAAACAAAAAAGAAAGTATTCACGGAATATTTTGAAATTTTTAAAAACACTCTATTGTTAACAGAGGTACGAGTTATAATATTGCAAATTTCCATGGAAATTGGGTCATTTTTCTGTCTGAAAATGTGCTTCGCGTTTAGTTAGAACTCGCGTACTTTTACCGAAGACAGCCTTAAGATCAATACAAGGAAAGCACATCAAGAGTATCACTTTATTATATTTTACACTTTCATAATATTAGTAATCCTGATTTATCAAAATATAACAATATTGCCCTGAAAACACATTTACTTAAATATAATCACAAATAAATTAAGATTATTGTAATTTTTTCACGTCTGTGTGAAGTGATGAATTAAAATTTCATTTATTTATCTACAAAAAAGTTTTCTTGTATTCTGAAAAATAATTACAAATGATAAGAATATTTTTAAAACGTTTTTAATCTTGATAAAGTAAGGTGCGATTTATTTTAATGATTTGTAAAAAAATCGTTAATACTACAACCATTAATGGTTGAGTAAGAAGTTCAGCTAAAATGCTCAGGATTTAATATCTATTAAAACTCCAAACAATTCGAGTAAATGTTAAGCAAAATTGCACTTTAATACTGAATGATTGCCTGAAATACTTTCTATAATTATTGTTGTATATTATAATCGAATTTCATTTTCAGATGATTATATATAAAAACGTTCAACAAAAATGTTTTTTTTTTTTGTACGTTCAATCTAAGCTTAAGTTTTTTACGTTTTCTTATATGTACATCGAACTCAACGGAGAGATCGTTGCCTGATGACCTGATGGTCAACGGCCAGGCATTTGATAAATAAACATCGCAATTTGGTATTTGTGCCAATAAGGCATATGAGTCAATAAATTCTGTGAATAATGGGAGAAATAAATTACTGCGATTGTTCAACTTAATTTCTGAAAGCAAGATTACATTTCTTGAGGCTTGTAAAAATACAAATAATCTATCCTGCGTAAGAGGCAGACTAAATAAAGAGTTGATTTTTGAAAAAAGAAATATTCTTACATTTTTCTAAGCAAATTGATGTATGCAAAACTTTGACTAATTTTTTTATTTCATATTGAATTTAATGGATGTGTGTGTGTTGAGAATAAAACACATTCATTTTGAAAAACATTTAATGAAGAACGAAAATTCTATAAATTACACTTTGTGTACAAAAAAAGCCACTTGAAAAAGTTGAACTGTTAACTATGAAGAAGAAACCCTTATTATATGATGAAATAAAATTTTGAAGGAAAATTTGATTCTAGGTTTTTTGAATTATTATGAAGTTTATGTAAATAGAAATTAATAATCAATTCATTTATATGTTCTATCTTAAATGTCTCTTAACATTTATCCAGCTTCCTGGCAACATTAATATTATATGACTTAAATAAAATACAAAATAGTATACATATGTTCGCAATGCAAAAATTGTATGTTAAATCTTTTATAATTTTCTTTAAATAAGAAAATTATTCTCAATCTCACATATTGTATGCATTTATAATATCCTATACCTCATGTTACGAAATATTTTAAGATACCAGTTAAAAATCATAACCAATGTATTGCAAAGCGATTTAAAAGATGTGTTCCAAATTCAGTAAAAAGACCATTTTCTCTGAATTTTCCTCGCATTTTTTGAAAAATAGTCAGAGAATCTACATAAATTAAGCATAAAAGAAACTAGTCAAATAGCTAGTATGGCGTTAATCTACGATAGTATAAAGGTTTTTTGTAAAAAAAACATCTTTGTACAATCCCTATACTTTAAAATGAGTGTTAGGTCCACAGTAACAAAAGGCAAATTATATATATATATATATATATAAACAAACTTAAATGCCATTATCGAATGTTGCATTTGGTTAAATCATATTAGTTTAATGCTAAAGAAGTTCAGAAGTTTTTCTAAAATACGTTAATGTTGCTTTTTTTCCCTTTTAGTTCCCAAATTTGTAGTAACAGATTAATTTATTTTGCTGTTTCTGTAAACTAGTAACATTTGCATTTTATTTATTTTCAAATTTATTCCATTTGATATACGTATCAAGTTTGTTATAGTGTGAGGTGATTTTTTAATCTTTATATTCAGATGCTTTGAAACTAGAAGGTTAGTGTTAAGTCACTCATGAATATTTATGACTTAATTCTTTCCGGTTTTCTTTCTAAATTTCTCCGTGAATACAATTTCATACATATTAAAAGCTCATACTTCCCAGGCACGTGTTTCTGTTTTCATATTTCCATCTCACAAAATATCCTCTGCTTAAAATGTTTTAGAAAAAGGTACTTTTTTTATTGCATATGACTAAACATAACACTTAATAGAATAAGAAAATGGAAGAATTTAAATTTTTAAGTTTTACACAATTTTTTTTATTTTATACCTGTGGTACACAAAAATTCTTGTTTTCCCCTTTTATAAGTACACACTACATGCCATGAAGTGGGCTTTATATACCTTAAAAGAATACATACTTACAAAAAATTTTCATGTACGTACCTCTTTTTCAAACATGATTGAGGCTTTTGTGTGTATGTGTGCATATACACAATTCGCGCGCGCGCGCGTGATGCATGGCGTAATACAGTCTTATATTGCAATCGGGACAGAAATATGTTATTTTTTTTTTTTTTTTTATTATCTTTCCATTTTCATTTATTTTCAAGCAAAAAACTGCAGTGTCTTGACAATCCCTGTTCCTTATCGAAATTTTCAAAAATCTAAATTCCTGATCTCAAAGAAAAATTTCCCTCTTCACCACAAAGAAAATTCCAGACGAGAAGTATTTCAGAAAAATAGACAAATTGTATTGCTTAAAAATACTAGAAGTAATAATAACGCAATAAGAATTAAAAAAAAACGTGCAAATCAACGATTGAAAGAAGAAAATATCAGTCCCGTACAGCGTACGGACAAACCGGTTGCGGCCAACTTTCGAGAGCCCGTTCTGTGTACGGGCAAACAGCTTAAGGGGTTAATCAATTTTGAGTTTCCATAAATCTTATACTAAATTTTCGAATCAATCTAAAATGTAGTCTAAATCTTTCAGTTTCTTTTTAAATGGATCATTTTCAAATTTTTGTCAGACTGAAAAATGATTTATGAAAGTTTTACGTTTAGCAGCATTAAGGGAATACTTGATACTGTTCAATCATTTTACAAATTTATTTTAAAATTAATTCCAAGAAAATTCTGCGTTATTTTAACTTTTATCCCCGTTTTTGAGAAATTAAGAATAAGCTATTCTAATTTCTCATATACTTCTTAGGAAATATATTCTTAAGCTTATCTTAAGAAATTTTTCTTCTGCTTTTAAATTTGTGATGTTATCAGTTCTACAGCTATCTAAAATTTAAAAAAAAGGACTACGTCACTAACTAGAACAAAATCATTATCAACCAAGTACTATAAATAAAATTACACTTAGATTATTTGATTTATCTAAATGTAACTTTATTATTGCTTTTCGAGAAACGTACTTCTACACATTATATATTGCAAACTATTTCTGAAAAGCATTCCTCAAGTTTTTCCTCAGAAAATCCTCAATCTTCTTTTTCTTCCGAATACAATTTGTGTCATCATCTGTTAGATACGACGTGAAAAGAGATGAAGGATGATTCTTTTTCGGGAGAAAAAGGAACAAGAATAGGCCAATCGGGATAAACTACTCTAATAGGAGTGTTTCGAACTCGTATATACCATCTACTAAAAGTTCTCGTCAAATTGGAAGCCAGCAAGCAATGTCCGATTTAAAATTCAGATCTGATTGGAGGGGATGAAATTGGCATTTTTTGGCGCAACGCTTGGCGAGTAAAGGGAAGAGAACTCCTCGTGGAAAGCAAGAGGTGACAGAAGAGATCTTTGCTTTGCGGCCGAAAGTGGTAACTGGGCGTCGTATAAGATTGTCTATCATTCGGACACGTGGGTATGTTGATATAGTTACATCAATTCATCATGACAGCAAGTAATCCATCACCTCAGGTAGGTTTCATTTTTTAAAATTCTTATTAGGAATCGCCGGTTTCATGTGTTTGGAATTTTTTTTAAATAATGAAATGTTTACTTTCGCACATAAACTAATGTGGTAACAAAAGTTATATTGTTATGTCATCTGCTTTTAATAAAACTTTTTTTTGACAGCTCTGAGGCAAAAAGAAGTTGCGAAAAATTTATTTTAACCCCTTAAAGGATTATTTTGTGAACAGTTGTCAAAAGTTTCTAACATTTTTTTATTGCTGAATTTTAAGCTTTATTATGAATACAGATAATTATTATGAGTATTAATGTGATTAGAGTTATAATTTAATATAATAGGTTACATGGTTGCATATTATTATTATGAATATAGACATTACCAAGATACGCTAGTATTATCGGGCTTTTAAGTTAATAATATTGCACCAGCAATATTATTGGATTAATAATATTGCTGGTGTAGAAAGAAAGAAATCACTATTTCTCATGTGTAAAAAAATAAATAATTATTTCTCTATTTTCCTGTCGAAGTAGAAAAAAGACACAAAAACTTTTATATAGATTTCTTTACACATACTTTTGGGAAATGAGGTTGAAAATCCATAAGATGATTGAAAATTTATTAAAAATATTTTTTTAAAAGTAAGGCGAGGATAAAAAAAATACCAAAACAAATATTTCTTCGAAATTTAATCAATTTGCATAATTGTGTTACTAAAGAACTAGGAATAGTTTAATTCAAAAAGTTTTTGAGAATGTCCTGGATTAATAATTTTTTTAAAACTGAGTAGAATTTTGAAAATTGAAGCCATACTTTTATAAGCGTATTACAAGTGACTTGATAAAAAAGGAAAAAAGTGTATGAAATTTGATTCAAGCATTTTGCCGAATTCCTTTATATACAATTTTAAATTTATTTATACGTTTTAAGTAAAATACTTGTAATTTCATAGAAGCAAAATAGAAATAATATAAATCATCAAAGTTTTTAATAAATTTATTCATTTGAAGAATTTCATTATTAAATATTATTATGTTATTAGTCCCAGAAACTTTGACATTCATTAAAAACTAATCCCATTTTATAGCCAATATGCAAGTACTACTGAAGATTACTTTCAAGAAATAAGAAACACAAATATTGAGTTATTTCAGCAGCATGAGATACTTGATAATTTCTGAGATCGGTATCCATTAGTTCAATGTATCTATTCAAATTTTATTCTTACGTTAACAAAATAATTATTAAATTTATTGGAGATAGTAATAAATAATTAATTTCAAGCCCATTGCTTTTCTAGCACACAGTAATAATTTATGATGGAAAAATTCCAACAATTTATATCTAGTTATAGTTTTGAGAAAAAAAACACTTTGATTTTTAGAATGCATATAATCAAAAACTGAATAATTTGTCACAAACATAACAACGGAAAACTCTTATTCAGGTGGTTCTTATAAAACTTATCTTTTCTCCAGTTTATATGTTGATGTAAACTAAAATTTAATTCCAAATCATTTTTGCCTGTAGCAATACATTAAAAAATGAATGTAGTAATTGAATAATATGAAACAAAATTAAAAGAGTAAAAATTCACTTCCAGAACCAATACTTTTAAATCAAGGCGTATATAGAATAAAAGCTACACAGTGATATGCATAGCATACCAAATATTGGTTAATTATCTTCAGTTAAAAGTAAGAATTTATCATAAAGTTCCTCCTTTTGATAAAAGATTCTTATCTAATTTTTTGCGAGTGTTCTTTTGAAAGAAAGAGGAGCGATCGAAGGCCTTTGAAATTATGAAGAACAATGTTTTCTTCCGATAATGGGCCTTTTCAGTCGAGTAGAATTTGCCCATTATTTGGATGTGTCGATTATAAAGTTTGACAGCTACCAAAGCAATATTTGCGTGCCTATATCATATTTAGAATAAATGGCATCGTTGTTTCAGAATCAGATATCGATAAATATATACTAGAGTCTCATCATGTTTGAGTACATTTAAATTATGCATCGGGATCAATGATTCCTCATTTTCACAAAAAAGTCTTTGAACACTGAAAAAAGGCCTAAAATAGTTCATTGTAAATAATATTTCATATTTTTTAAATAAATATAAGGATTAAAATGTAATTTAAATTCCCCATGGGATTTATTTAATTTGATTAATAGACGCCTTTTCTTAAAAATCTGCTTTTTTCCTCCCAAAATAAAAATTGTTTTTTTTTCGCGATGATATATTTAATATGTACTATCTTTCTTTCTTTGGAAAAAAAAATTCTTTCTATTTTTGCGAAATTAAGTTTTTCTAAATATATATCATAAACATTTGCTATAAAAATAGATTTTTATACATTGTGGTGTCAGTGCTTCTCTAACATTTATCAATTGATGAAAAAAAAGTATATTTTTTTCATGGAAAGTTAAAAAATAATTTTCAAAAAACTAATTAGTGTTTTATTTATTTTAAGAAAAAAAGGTTTTTAAAAACTTCATCTTAAGAGCCCATCGTTTTTTCATTTTGTCCATCGCTTTTATCATATATATTAATTTAAACATTTTAACATTCTCCCCTTCAAAGGAATTTTAAATAAAAGAAACTAAAATGTGTGTGTGTAGGGAGTAATTTTTATTATTTATTTATTATAATTTTTGCTTTAAGCACTAAATTTAAACTATATCAACTAAAGGCATGTTTTTATGGCTAATAGTTTTCAAGATTTTCATTAAAGACTTTAAATGTGGTAAACATAGTACTTGTGAAAACGCCTATTTTAAGAAAAATACGTATCATTTGGCTATATAATTTAATTATCTTTGGATAAAAAGAATTCTTTGAATTTTTATTGAAGAAATCCTTCTGTATCAACGCTGTCCCCAAAATTATTAAGCTTACCCGTATAATATTTAACCATTTTATTCTGAAAAGACTTGTTATGCTGCTCTTTAATACTTCTTTCGAAGTATTGAGCCTTTTTAAAAATGCAGGAAATTTCTTGTTTTCTATTAATGATAAGAAAGGAATATTATATATAAAATTAAAGCATAAATATAAGCAATTTCATCCTACAAATAAATAATTAACAATCATTATAAAATGATGCTAGAAATGAATATTTAATTTTACTATAATAAGATAACATTTCTTCTTTGATAAAAATGTAGGTAAAGCGAAACATTCTGAATGAAAAATATATCATATAAATTTAACGTTTATTTTTGCAATACTGAATAACATTACACAAACAAAAGAGAAAACTTGGAAAATGTGACTAATTTAATAAACATTCTTTTCAATAACATAATTTTTTTTTAGTTTACAGTTCGTTAGATGTGTTATTTTAAGCAACTTTTGTACATTTTTATTTGTAATTTTGGACTTCTCTCTGCTCAAACAACATTTATTGTATCAAAATACGTATAAGTATTTCATATATATGTGCATCGAAATAGTTTTACTTATTTTTATACAATATTGAAATAGTTTGTACTTCTAATAACTGTTGCAAATAGTCTTTATATATGTACCTTAGCTACATAGCCAAGAATATATATTTTTTTATAAGGCATACACATATATCTTTTTATGTATACCTCTCAAAAAGCCTTTTCCAGGCCAGCTTTCTTCCTGTTAGTGTTTTCCAATTTTAAGTTCTCAAAACTAGGAGGTCTTTTTCAAAGCCATCAATTCATCTTAGATATGTCCTGCCTTTTCTCCGTGTGCCAATTAGGTGAGCATTGAAGACTTTTTTAGTGGTGCGGTCTTTGTTTATTCTGACAATGTGGTCTCTCGATTTAATTCTTTGTACTTTGATGAGAAGTTAATGATTTCAGATTCTTTATATGAGTGACAGAGTTCTAAATTTGATCTTCTTCGCCGCGTGCTATTTGCTTGAATTCCTCTAAAAATAATTCTTAAAATCTTCCTTTCACATAGATACTTATGTTCTCATCAGTTCGAGACAGGGACCAAGTTTCACATGCATAAGTTAATACTGATCTTAAGAGACTTTTATACAATAGAACCTTTATTTTTCTTTTGATTACATTCGATTTAATATATATTTTCGCATTCCATTAAGACATCTATTATTCATAGTAATTATCTTTTGGATTTCAGTAGTACAATCATTCCTATTGTTAATTTCAGAACTTAAATAAGGAAAACTGATATAAATTAATATATGGATTATTTAAAATTATTCATAAATAATGCTTAAAACATTAAATTGGTTAAAATACTTATAAAAAGAATATGAGGAATTCGTCTTCATATATATACCTTGGTTTTGTATAGCCAAGAATATATACCTTTATAAGACACACACATATATATCTTTATGTGTACATCTTGGCTGTAGTCCAGTATCAAATGTTTTTTTTACTGGATTTGTATGAATTATTATAGGTATATAATTTAATATTATTTATAGTATGTAACATTAAATCCTAGATATAAAAGAGTTTTCATTTCAACGAAAAACTCTTAAAAAAGGAATATGAGGAATTCGATTTTAACACTCCCTCTGTTATTCATCAATGCAAATGCAACTTTTTTAAAATGAATTTCGACTTATTTCTATAGTTGCAAGGTGTTTACAGAAGCATTTCAAACGCTTAAAAAACTTCATTTTATTTGACTTCGCTAAAGCAAATAAATTGTTATCCTGGAACTTCATCCAATTCAATTTATCTCCTGGGTGTTCAAGTGCTCGGAAAACGGAAAGAATCTTCAAGCAGATACCGGATATTCATTTCTGAAAGCTAGTTATTGCTTTTTAAAAGTTCCTATGCTATGTACGTTGAACGCAGTGATTAAGACAGTGAAAGATTTAATAAATAAGATTTTTTTAATACAAATGTACTGCAGAAACTTCATCACTTCATTAAATGAAAACTTGAAAAAGTTTTACTCTTTTTTATGTATCAACATGATTGATTAAAAAAAATTTTTAGAAAGAAACGAGCGGTTGCTTTTGTTTATGTGTATCGTAAAATTAGATTGCATTTTCTTATCGCGATGTTCCTGCAAAAGCTCTTTATTAAAATTTGATAAACGAAAGTAAATGAAGGTACACGTTAACTAGGAAAAGCATTTATGAATAAATATTTTTAAAATTCAAAACAGTCTTTAGAAAATCATTTTCATCATTAGAGTAAAAAAATAAAAAAAAATCATAAAATTCTCTCATTTTATATATTTTACTCTTCCTCTTATCGCAGTCAAAAAGCGAGAATTTTACTTGCTTAATTTTCATGAAAAAATAGCAAAAAGAAGAAAAAAAATTAATTTAGAATGAAACATATAAACAAAATGTATTTTTTTAAATAAGGTTCTTATAAAGTTGTTTACGCCTTTCTTCTAAAAAAATATCTACGCAATTTTACCTTATTATCATAAATACAACATTTTTTCGTTCCATTAGTTTTGGGTTTTCCTAAATTATGGCAAAAATGCTCAATTTTGCAGTTTGTACGTTACATAGTTTACCTCTCAAGCCCTTACAAAGAAAGACTGACATTGTTTACTCGGATGTTAATAAGTATTCGTTTTAATTTGCCCGCATAAGTTTTCAGGATTTAATGGTAAGGTTTCTGCGGTAATTAAAATCAAATGCTTTAGAGCGTTATAACAGCAGAAAATTTTGAAAGAAATTTTGTTGATATATTAAAATTGTTCTTATCATTTTACTAATGATTTCCAAAAGTGTTTTTTTAATATATCGTAATTTGAAATATTTCATAGCATATTTGTGTTAATAACAAGGTTATAACAGTTAGACTTCAATTTAAAAGAAAAGTAAATACACCTTTGTATACTGAAATGACTCTTTTGTTACAATATTTTTAAGAAAATGGAGAAAGAAAATATGATATGGAAAAGTCAAAATTATGAGAAGGCTCAGTCATTACATTAAGTTAAATTAATGATTCAGTCATGTAACTTAATTATTAGAAGCTTCATTAATGATTCAGTACATAAACTGAGCCGCTTAATCATTTTAGCAAATAATTTTCTGAAAACGTTTCATGTAAAAAGACACAGCGGTGAACTTTCTTTCATCGGTGAATTTTTAAGATATCCGAACACATTAAAATGACCGAATTCGGTCAAAACACCTAGTTTTTAAAATTTAATTCAATATAGCTATATTTTGGCTTTACAAAACATACTTTGTTTTGTTTCTACCTTTCTTAGTGACCAAGTTACAATTAATTCTATAAAATAAGAAAAACTGGAAGTGGGTCTTTAATCTACCAGAAGTGGGCACTTAAATTGTTCCAAATTTATCACGTCAAATTCGATAACTCAAAATATTATAAAAGTATTTCTATAAAACTTGATATTTATATTATTTTTTAGAGAATGTACTAAAATATTTTTTATTGTATGAATATTTTTTGAGCAATACACTATTATTTAAATAATAGTCTCATAAAGAATATAACATTTCTTGTAGTACTTACTCGATCGGCTCTAAAATTTTCAATTTTAATAAAACATTAAAATTTTAGTACATTCTCTAGATAAATACATCTAATTTGTTTCAATAATATTTTTACTGATATAAATTTATTACCTTTTTCTCTAATTGCTTTGAAGTTTTTCAAAAATATTGCTAAAATTTCACTTATAAGTGTGATTTTTGTAAAATTTAGATATTTTATAAGAAAATGTTAGTTAAATATTATATATAGTATATTTATATTGATATTGATCCCTAAAAAAGCATTTATAATATTTTAGAGTGCTATTTTTTAAAAAAGTGCTCCGAACAAGTTCGGATAACTAAACTAATTCGGATAAATTTTAATGATTAATTTTCTAATTGGTTCATTTAAGTCACAATAAAAATGATAACTATGAGCTCCATTTTAATGAAAAAGAAACAATGAATATGTGTCTGTTTTTGATAAATATTTTTTATATTAATTAAAAGGGGTATAAACTGTAATTTTAGTATTTATTATCTTTAAATATTTTACTGCTTCAATCTAATGAAACTAAATAAATTAATCCATGTCTCTTATTGCTACAGATTTCTGATTAAAACATACCTTAACTATTTTATATACATGATTTATCCACGCGCTTCTGACTCAGCATGAAATGCGATTTAAGGGTAATTACAAAGTGAAATGATTATTTCATCGTCCAGAACACGTAATTATCGTTTCCGTTATTGGATTATAGTCTTAGAGAAACGCAATTGACAGATTAACTGCAGCTTCACTCTTGATCCTACAAAAGACCACATTAATGAAAAATGTATGATAGAAACATCTATTTCCTTTTTCACAAACTTGTCAAGAATGGTTACTGTAATAAAATGATTGCTATGAATTATCATTGATATATTTTAATTCATTCAAAACTGCTGTATACGTTCTTTATAAAGCAAAGATTTAAATGTCTCTGAATTAAGACACTTGAATTAATGAATTTTTTACTATTCAGTACCACCATAAAAATAAAATTTCGGATGAATATCTTTTAAGTTAGTGCTATCCGAACTGTTATTGTGAAAAAATATATGTATGAAATTAGAATAAGTATTTTGATTATATCTTCCTTAACTTTTCACGGGAGCTCATATCAATGGTAATAATAGGAAGTCTCTAAATTGGAAGGGGTACTATTGCTATACTATTGTACATATGTACAAGAGTAGCAATGTACTATTGTTTTTAAACATTGCATACTACACATGTACTATTGTTTAAATCAGGGGTGGTCATTCCGTGGCCCACCTTGAATAATTTTGCAGCCCGCGAGATTCTTTACAACTTAACATCAATTACGATGTGCAAATAAACGCATTTGAGATTGACTTGTTAAAACTAAGTGAAAGAACTGAGAAACATTTATCTCATTATTTAAATAAATTAAACATTACTTGATCATTGCATTATAATTATTATATTATCTATGTCTGTATACATTAAAAATAAGGAAAACAATAATAATAGTTGATTTTGTTTTAAATTCTTACTCCAATAAATCTTAGTTATGGGTCCAATTCTAATATAAAGATATATATTTTTATATGCGAACCGTGGGATTATAATGTTCTTCCGAAGGGACCCACACAAAGTCATTATGGTTGGTCACCTTTGGCTTAAATTGATAAATGTGGTCAGTGGTGTACTCAAAGGTAGAGTTTGAGGAATAAACTCCTCCCACAAGACAACCAAATTTTCAATTTTTTGCATAAAGATTAGCGGCAATTTCGTCTGCGTTTTTTTCAAAATGTAACCTCTCCCATGAAAGTGCATTCTGTATGCTATTGAGCATGGTGTATCAAAAGTGAATGTTCATATTTTTCTGCTTGAAAAAATCTTACTTTATTAAAATAGTATACAGTGAAAATCCTCTAACTCGAAACTGAGGGGACTAAAATATTTTTTCTTGTTAAAAGAATTTCGTGTTAAAGGATATTGTAAAAATAAAACATATATTCAACAAGATTAATTGTATTAGAGTACATTTTATTTACGTAGATATGTGTATATGCATATATTTCATAAAGACCATTCAAACATTTCCGTAATTTGCTTTCTTTTCTCAATTATTGTTGATAACATAAAGTTTTTATTTGTTTATTTATTTCTAATGGACGGCGTATTGGTGTTTCACCACTGCAGACTAAGAACATTCCCCGAAAGCTGGTATCTCTTTTTAGTACGGCAGCATATAGACGGATACCAATAACCACTGGTAATTTATCTCCAGAGGGAGGCACCTGAGCTATGCAGCGAAATCGTACTTAGGTTCTGAATTTTGTCGAGAGTACCCAATCCAGACAGGCACTCAAGGGTCTTTTACATGCCACATAATCATGCAACATGGCCGCTGTCGATTTTATGCATCATGAAAATCCATCGACCAGGGTCGTGGTCGAACCCGCAACCTTAGGCGTACAAGGTCAGCGACAAACCAGCTACGCCACCCAGCCGGCTGATAAAATAAAGTTAGCAATAAATAAATAAAGTTAGTTAAAGTTTACAGATTTCAATTTTCGTCTTCTGTTTTGATCAACAACCTTAAGAAGCTCAATCTTCATTTTTTGGGAAATGGTAGTTTTCTTTACCCTTTGATATTGGACTCGTAAAATATTTTCTAAAATAAAACAAAATATTCGAACCAAATCCATTGACTTTAACTCACACTACGATGTATTCAACCAGAATTCCAAGGCTAACTGATGAGAGATAAGATGTTTTTGTGAGGCGTTTGTAGGGGTTGTGGTTGAAAGTAGTTTAGATGAACAAAATTTGCTCCTTTCACAGGCTATATATATATTCCTAGGATATTTCAAAGCCAAGTTAGCCTCCTTTCTACGAAACATGTGAAACCAGCTCTCTTTCATTTCCCTTCCCTCTTCTGGTGTTTTCCATATTTTGTTTATTCCCCGAAGTGAAATCTTTTCGTGTTAAACGACTTTCGTTTGGTGTTAAGATAAAAAAAAA
>BMAV01000866.1:167479-208734 GCA_019973955.1 Trichonephila inaurata madagascariensis | reverse complement strand
AAGAACCGACTTAATTAAAATTTATTTAATGCATCGCGAGCCTTCATCTTTATAAATAACATGTTTACATTCTTTTTAAAATTTTTCGTCAAAGTAATATTTGAAAATTCTGAGATGTAAGTAAGCTATCTTTTTATAATGTTTACGCGTTCTAAGAGCATTTGTTAAAATGTTGAAAAGAACGAAAAAAAAGTTATCTTAGGAAAAAATACTTTTTCCTACATTAAGTTAATTTAAAAGAACTGTTTTTGTTTGAGGAAGAATTGACAAATAGCGCTGTGCTCCTAAGCTCAAGTAATCAAACCTTATTCGTTGTTTATTACTTGAAAAAAATTTTTGACAGTTTCACCCAATTTAAATATTTTGAAATAAAGAAGTCGTACTAAGAAAAAAATATTTACTGAAAGTTTGTGGATTCAATAAACAGATTCTTAATTGAAGGAGTTAGATTTTCAGGAACTGAAGAATAATTTTCTGATCCACAATTATTTTGTGAATCCTATTCAAAATCTGGGGAAATAATAAGCTCTTTTGTTAGACTTTAAAGCTTTTAAATAAAATAATTTCCTCCTATTTCTCGATGATTTACTGACAATAAAAGTTTATAATTTAGCCATTTTAAAAAAAAAAATTAACTTGAGTCCTTAAGGTATCCGACTACGTTCGGAACCGTGATTTTGCAAAAGCGCATAAATGGATAATTTTCATGATATTTAGTGTCACTTAGATTAGAATACAAGTATAAAATTGTTTTAAGGACATTTTGACGAAAAAAAATATATTTAAATTTAATATTTTTTAGCAAAACATTAACTTAGAATAATCATTTTCTAAATCTCCTTTTGTGAAAAATGCTTCTATTATAATAATATTTGGCCTGTATATAGCTCAGACCTGTCAACAGAGGCTCAATAACTAGAATGTTTGAAATATATAACTTAGAAGTGGGTTTATCCATATTTTATGACCACAGAGGGGAGCAATTTTATGAAAAAAACGCCGATAATTATTTCAATTGGTAGTAACTCTGAAAATAATGTGAATTTTTCAAAAATTCTAGTTGAGCCTCTGTAGAGAGGTCTGAGCTATATACAGGCAAAATATTATTATAATAGAAGCATTTTTCACAAAAGGAGAACATTTGGAAAAAAGATTATTCTAAGTTAATTTTTTGCCAAAATATTGTATTTAAATAATTTTTTTGCCAAAGTGTCCTTAAAACAATTTTATACATGTATTCTAATCTAAGTGACACTAAATATCGTGAAAATTATCCATTTATGCGCTTTTTTAAAATCACGGTTCCGAACGTAGTCGGATACCTTAACTGCCTTAGAATAATCATATATACAGATCCTATGATTTAAAATACTACTACTCTTTTACAATTAAACACCATAAAGAAGAATTTATTGTTATTTGTGTGTGTGTGTGTGTGTGACATTTACGTACCTATTTTGGTTGATCACACAGAAAAGAGATATTTAAACCACAATTGATTAGCCTTGGGAAAATAATGTTAAAATCTGACATTTTTTGTATAAATATAGTTATTTGAAGTATATAAATTGACAGGATTGAAACTTTATGAGGAATTTTAAGAATGATTTTAAATTAAATATTTGTGAGAGCTGCATAGGCGTATAATGATTATTTGCATCAGCATCTTAAATATTAATACGAGATTCATTATAATAAATTTCTTAGATAATGTAGTTACAGCTAAATGCATAGTTTTAAATCGCTGGATTCTATATTAATTATTTATCTGCGTCACAGTCTGAAACACAAGACAGGGGTGGCTCTAGGGCCGGACAAACCAGACCCTTGCCCGGGGCGGCAAATTTTAAGGGCGGCATTTCGATCAAATTTGAAAAATATATTTTTTATTGTTACAAAAATTTTCATATATTTTCAGAAATGTTATTGGGTCTGAATTTAATATTTCATTTAACGTATCTTAATTTTTTTTTACTTTTTACTCTGTATATTTAATGACAGTTTTCTTTTATGTTGAAACTTGAAGGGTTTGAGGCGGGAGTATATGTTAAAGCATAAAGTTTAATATGTTTACACATCTTTAACTAGTAACTTTCTCCCCATTCCGGAGTGATGTCACAAGTGACATTCCTTTCACCCTTATGATGTCCGGTTCCAGCTATCCAAAAGGGGACAAGGGTAATAAGAGGTTTGGGTAGATACAGAGCCACGGGAGATGCTTTATTTTAGTCTTGAGTGTAGTTATTATAAATTAAACCTGCGCTTGTGGTCCCCATCATTAGTAGTCTGTTTTTCGAAGAAATTGAACTGCTTAAATAGATAATTCCTTATCTTCCATTTCATTCGTTTGAAATAATAACAAGTAATTACATCCTTAATTTCGAATTATTTTGAATTTTTTAAGACTTAAAATAATGTGTATATATATATATATAGAGAGAGAGAGAGAGAAGGGCAGCATTGGACAAAGGGGCGGCATTTTCCATTTTTTTCCGGGGCGGCAAAACTGCTAGAGCCGGCCCTGCACGGGAGATATTGGTGACGAACCCCATAACTTTGAACTATGATCGAGTGACGAGGATAACATCTGAGTTAGTACTTCATTCATCAAACCTCTCCATCACGCCAATGTGAGGGTTTTGAGCCTCAACAGATTTAATATACATCAAATGCCTTACACAGAAATCTAGAGTTCCTGTTTGGCTTATGTGATCTGGCAAAATTAAATTCCAAATACAATTTCGCATCATTAGAGCTCCAGGTGCCTCCCTCTGGAGAGAAAACTAGGCACTGAAACTACATTGTGACAATTGGTATCCATCTATATGGAGTCACACTAAAAAGGGATAACAGCTCCTGGGATCTGCAGTGGTCAAAATACCAATCAGTAGCTCCATTTGGAATAAAATGATGTTTTAGAGTCTTATGCTGAATTTTTACTTCAGTCAAAAATTACAAAGAAATTTCTGTAAACTTTGTGGGATTTGTGTAAAATTGGCATAGATTTAATAATAAATACATTTTTAAAGATCGAATGAGGGAAAAAAACCTCAAAATCATGATAATTTTACTTTCAATTGCAGAAGTGTTGATTCACCATTGTAAAATGGGAGTTTAAATATTTTATTGTATTAAAATGTCCCTCTGTTTGTAATTAAATTCGAAAGAAAGTCTAGTTTAGAATAGTCTAGAAAAAAAAAAAAAAAGCAGTTTGCCAGTTTAGAAGCTTCTTCTTATGTCTTCATTCATAATGATGTTTTATTCTGTTGTTATCATTATTATTACAACCTTCTGGGAAAATGAAAAAAGAAAGCAGCCTGACGATAAAAGACGAGATCAAAATACAAAAGAACGTGTTTCTTTAAAGAAATTATTTCATATTTTAAACAGCAGTAAGTAAATTAAAAGCAGGGGAATACTCTGTT
Organism: Trichonephila inaurata madagascariensis; assembly: GCA_019973955.1. Lineage (NCBI taxonomy): Eukaryota > Metazoa > Arthropoda > Arachnida > Araneae > Nephilidae > Trichonephila > Trichonephila inaurata. The sequence continues at coordinate 205,309 of BMAV01000866.1, read as the reverse complement.
TACTTCTCACAAAGACATCGCAAAAAATGAATATCTGAAAATCTATGCTTAACACAATGTTTGCATTTCTGTTCTGTTTAACTTTTTTATTATTATCATTTAACGCTTTTTATACAAGTTTAAAAATGCTCTTAATCTATATGCAAATATTTTATGTAGACAAACGAATAATTTTTTTCTATGAATTGATTTTTATAGTCTATCGTTGCTGAATTAATTTTGTTTCTGTTTATAAAACAAAAGTAGACTTTTTAACATATGATTTATTTTGAAGTTGTTTTTATAAGAAGAATGATGTCTTAGGTTATAATTTAACCACTATTCTTTTTTTGAAAATTCATTCTGTTCTTTTATTTCTTTGTCTTAAATTGTTTTTCTTTTTGTCTTTTTATATACATTTATCTTTGCTCAGTGTGTTGAGAAACATTAATTTCGTTCATTTTCGTCATAAGTATTAAAGTATCATGAATTAATATCCCAATCTTTAGAAATATATTTCCAAAATTTGGCAAGATTCCACATAAATTTAAATCAAAGAACAAATAAAATCACATTAAGCGCCTTTCACTTGCTTTGTGTCTTGATTCAAATTATCCTGCAAGTGGAAAGACTTTCAAATGTTTTTCATTTTAAAATATGATTTATAACTGTTATTCAAATTCCAGAGAAAGATCAAATGAACAAATCTTAGTAAATTCTTAAAATGGAAAAAGTTTTATTTTATGACACTGGCAGATTTTTTTGAATATGATAAAAAATAACTTACAAAAAACATAGGCTAACATGCTTAATTTAAAAAAACAATATAAATTTTAAAAAATTTGAAAAAAAAAATCAACTTTATATCATTACTATTATTTCGAAAGTATTTCTCTTTCAGATAAATTTAATAATTATAGTGTTTTTAATGCACAATTTTCAATTATTCAGTCTCGTATTCTATTTATAACCTTATTTAAAAATAATTTTGTGCCAAATTTTCAGCTTGTATTAACTGAGAAATAGTTCACGTATGTAGAATTTAATGCAACGATAGAAGTGGAACCTTTACAATAAATATTTTGTTAAAAATTATTTCTTACAATTTTTCTAAGATGATAATTATTTAAAAAAATATTTTGTTTACCAAATAATATAGATAGCAATTGTCCTTACAGCTTAAATTTTACAAAGTGGTTTGTAAATTATCACAGATTCTTTCTCTCTCTGTCTTTCTAACTACTAAAATTAATCCAGGAAGATGTACAATTAAACTGAAGTTGTAATTTTGTATGTATATCTCTCGAAATAATTAAAAGTTAGCCAATCTTCAAGGATACACGAATTAAACTATAACTTTAATATATAGTTCTAAGAATCCACAGACCTTAATTTATTATCACATCAGCTTAACTATTATAATTGCCTGTTTGCTCTTTTTTTTTGGAACTTAACTCAGTATCTTCTCAAATGCAGTCAGACATTTTAAGCATTGTGGTTTTAGAAATGAATCTCACCCCCTCCATTAAACTATTTAAGGAAAGAGGAAACTCCTACCTTTCCGTTTCCTTAGCCAAGAATTATTTAATTTTCTGATACCCCCTCCCCCCTTTTATTTTATTTTTTATTTTCGGTTCAATAGATCCTATTTTTTGACAATATGTGTTCCTCCATAATAAGGAACAATTTAGAAATTAACGCTGTCTTTGTAATTGAATCAAAATTTCCCTAATCAGAATAATAAGAATTCATATATCTACGGCAGAAAAATAAGAAACAATTATCCATTAAATCATTGAAAGAAAGATTATTTAGAGAGTGAGAGTTTTATTTACTTAGCACTATAAAGCAGCACGAGAGCTATTAGCGACGGATCTCGTAATTTTGAACCTCACTTAAGTGTCGAGGACGATACCTGAGCAGGTATCACCCTCTTGTAACTCCCACACCACACCAACGGGAGGGCATTGAGCCTCAGAAGATTGAAGGCATCCAACAAGGTTCAGAGACAAATTTTTCAAAAATTGATTTTCAGAAGAATTTTATTGTTTTAAAAGAACATAAATAGGTTTAAAGAGTAATAATTATATGAAATAAATAAGACGTATCACTCCTTGCTTTTGAAAAAAATTTATTTTTTATAAAAGTTTAGCAAAATTTTCAAAGTTAGGAAAAACACCATAAATAAAAATACAATGTACATAATGTTGTTTTAATTACATTGTTATACTTCTTTATTCATCTGAAGATTCACAAACCGCAAGTAAAAAATATTTTGAGAAATAATTTTATTTAATGATTTTTTATTAAAATTACTTTATATTCTAGGCTAAAAATGACTTTTAAATGACTTTTAAATGTGATTTAATGTAACTATCTTAAAACCAGCGGTTTGTTACATTCTAAAGAACTCATAACGCGTAAGTGTTATAAATTTAATTTAACTTTATTGGAATGTTGTGGAGATATCCTATTTTCCGTGCACAAATTATCATGAAAATTACATTCTTCAAAAAACACATATAAGAAATATTCTTATATGCTGTGGATAAAGTAAATACATTCGAACCTCTGTATAACGAACCTCTATATTGCGAATTTTTCTATATAGCGAATTTTTTCCTGGAACCTTGAACATTTCACGATTTTCTTCGTAAAATAACCTATCTATAGCGAAGTGCATTTTCTATGTAACGAACTTTTTCGTTCGTGATTCAATTTTTGTTCTCCCTATTTTTGAAGTATTTCTGAACATTTCAAGTTATTCTCTTTCTTAACACATTTTATGGTGGTCATAAATCTCGAACTGGTTTTATTAGGTACCTAACTCGCCAAGAGCAATAGAATTCTGGACATTTCATCCAAGAAGTGCAATCTTTAACCCCCATTGCCCAGTTCACTAGAAACATCTTCGATATCCTCTTTCACCCTCAGTGGAGTGTCCCCGTGTTCTAATTATAAAATAATGTATGCTTAATATTACTTGTATGCTTTAAATTATAAAATGTCCTTAAAATTCATTAATTTTAGTATAAACTTATTTTCTTAGTATTGAAAATATAGTGAATTCTTCGACATTTTTGTTTTCCTAGCAGTTTTCTTTCTTTTTTGATGGGTGAGATATATAAAATAAACATATATTAATTTTAAAAAAGGTGTGAATAATTACTTTTTTTTAATATATAGTGTTTATGAATTTAAAATTTGTCTTACGTGGTTTATAAAGTATATTAAAAGATGAACCTCTATACAACGAATTTTCCATAAAACGAACTTTTTTTCGGGATTTAGCGACTTCGTTATATAGGGGTCCGACTATATTTGAAAAACAGCTTACAACTTTCCAGTTTTATATATTATTCTTTCTTCCTAATTACTATATACTTATATTTCTTTTTTTTTCTAATGACCCGGAAAACAAACATCTAAAAAGCACCTTTTGAACCTACTCGGATACATTAACGCGCATCGGCCCCTTCTACATAGTGGATCTTCAGCGTCACTTGCACTTGAACTCGAGATACTTCGACTACGAGCTCATGACCCTAACCACTAGGATACCATGCCCTCGAGAAATATGTTTAAGCCTTAGAGCTCTATAGCGACAATCAAATTAAGTAAAAAAAAAACTAAGCTTGATTTTTTTAAAAAAATTTTTCTTGGTTAAGAAAACACAAACACTTCACTTGGTTCAATCTTTCTAAGCAATATTACCAGAATCACTCTTTTAAAAAAAAGTCTATTAACTTCAACATTAATCAAAATTTAAATATTTAATCACAATATTTATGAGAGTTTGTTTATTATAGAGCAAATATCTTTTTCAAAAGGACTTATCAAACAAGTTTTACAAAAGCTCTGAAAGATTCTTTCTCAGTACAAACAATTCCTCACGGCACCCTGCAGCTCCATAATAGTAATCGCTTCTTAAGTTTTTCTCGTCGCCCCTTAAAAGCTCTTCCCAGTTGTTTTTAAGCAGGATTTAACGCAGTCATTTGGATACGAGTTTGTCTCAGCATTTGTTTGCACATGAACGAAACAAAAAGAACGTGTGGAACGGGTTTCTATGAGGGTAAATTCTCCATTTATAGAAGAAGCAAAGTGAAGCTCTGAAAGAGGAAGAAATTAAAGAAATGTCTGTACTAGATGGGAGAGGAGTTTATGCGCGACAAAGATTCAATCCAGCGTGCTCCTTAACGAGATTTTGTTGCGGGGGTAATTGGATCCTATAGGGTAAAAAAGAAAATCACTTTCGCAATTTATTTAACGAAGGATTCTTCGTAAAGGCGGACCGTTTTGCTGCCCACTTACTTATAGTAAACTCAATTCTGAAGATCAATAGCTTTGGATGAAGAATTTCCTCTCAAATGAAAGCACGGGGCTCTCTTTACATTTGAATAAATTGCTTTTTCTTGCCAAACATTTAAAATCAATGCATCCGAGAGACTACTTACTGAGCAAAAGAAAGGCTGTGGACATTGTACTCTTTTTTCTAAGAAAAAGAAATGAGTAATGTAAGCCGATGAATGGATGGAAGATGATATTGAAAGTGAATTTAAAGCGCAAGCTATAAAATCAATTTCACACCTTTCGAGTTTTAAGAATATGGTCTGCTTCAAATACTCACAGAATAAAAGTCACTCACTCAATAAAATTACATTGAGATAAGTTGTATAGCAATTTGAACTTAGTATAAATGTATCACAAAAAACTTCTCATTCTTTACATTTATATGAAATTAGTTTTTTTTTTTGCTTACTATCAATGAAATCTTTTTATTTTTCCAATTGTAACTAAACATTAATATTTAACTATATTACTTGTTCATTCCTTTATTAATTTTCGTAATTACCAACTGCCTTTTCGTCTTGGCTTCGCAAAGAAAAATTACGGAAAGTATTAGTAAATTGTATTACACAGGTTTAGAAGTAAAAGTTTATTGATACTTCAGAAAAATTGAGTAAAGAGCTGATTATTTTTTTTTATTAATTATAATGTTAAGGATTTTGGTTTTGATATGCTTCAGGTGCGTTGTTCTAGAGTATAAGAAAAAAAAATACTTATTTATTACTAAGAACTAAAAAAGCTATTTTTATTTAACTAAATAAAGTCACAACTTGAGAAATGGATTAAGAATACTACTAAGCAATTGTTAGAAAGAATAATTGAGCAGTTGAAGTAGAAAAGGGTAAAATTATATAATTTTCAACTAAATAATCTTAAAATAACAATAGTAGTTTTATGATTTTCAAGAAGTTGGAAACATTAATAAGATTTGCGCATTTAAAGTTAAATCTACCTAACAACCTCAGCGATAGTTAGATATTACTCTATATCAGTGGTCTTCAAACTGTGTTCCACGGAACCCCGGGGTCCGACAAGGCATATCCAGGGGTTCCACGAGTCCCAATGAAAAAATTGAAAAAAAATTATACATTTGCATACAGAATAGGTTTTTGTTCTTTATAAAGTATGTATAAAAAACACAACTACCTAAGATGATCTCAATCATTAAGAAACACTAAAAACTTATTTACACGTAATAACTTTATTTTCCAATTTTTTTAACCTCTATTATAGTAAAACAAAATATTACAACGTTTTTCTTTATGTAGATTACCCTCTTGTTTACTATCTCAGGTTCTACGAGATAATTTCTTTCTTGTTTGTATAATGTTTTGCAAAGTAAAAAATTTTTCTAAAGGAAAAAATGCACCTTTTTTTCATTTACGGAAAGAATATCTATAATGAAGGAGAGGGAATAACTTAACGATGTATCAATAGATTTGCTGTTAAAATCTAAGCTGAAGCTGGAACAAATACTAAATTTTGTTTTATTATACTCTATTATATAATAAAACAAAATATTATAACGTTTTTCTTTATGTAGATTGTGAATACCCTTTTGTTTACTATCTCAGGTTCCTCGAGATAATTTCTTACTTATTTGTATAATGTTTTGCAAAGTAAATATTTTTCTAATGAAAATGCACCTTTTTTTTCATTTACGGAAAAATATCTATAATGAAGGAGAGGGAACAACTTAACGATGTATCAACAGATTTAATGTTAAAATATAAGCTGAAGCTCTCTGAAACAACTACTAAATTTTAGGTTGCAAAATTCATGTAAAATATACGGAATTTTTCTCACAACTATAAACATTCCGATGCTATTCAGAACAATGTATTTAAGTGAAAAAGTGCGGTAGCCCAGTGGTTAAAGTATCGAATCATGGCAGGCATGTCATGAGTTCGAGCCCAGTACCACTAAAGACTCACCGTGTAGGGGAGTGATGCACTTTAAATCTGTCGAGAGGTAAAACGTCCTCCCACTGGTGTGGTAGTTAGGAGAGGGGGGCAGCTCAGGTGTCATCCTCGTCACTTGACCATGGTTCAAAATTGCGAGGACCGTCGCCAAAAGCCCTCGTGTAGCTGAACAGTGCGATGTTAACATTCACTCACTCGATGATACAGTATAGGACAATCCAATAACGTAGAAACTTTCTCAAAGATTTCATTTAGGGTGTAGTGTTTTCCGTATTTTGTTTATTTCCAGAAGGGAAATCTTTTAGCGTTAAGTGATTTTCGTTTCATGTTAAGAGAAAAAAAAAGGATTAAAATACATAGTAGACCGTTGTATTATTTCGTGTTAATTGATATTTGGTCAAAAGCGTTTTCGCGTTAAACGTATATATTTCACTGCATTAATTTTCTTCCGACTTCTCCTTAGAAATAAGTAAAAAGTTCTGAGACAAAAAGTGCAATTCGCTTCAACCCTTTTCGTATTTGATTGAGCCGGAAATGAACTTCGTCGCTCTTCAAAAAGTAGAATCAATAAAGCGGACGGAAATATTTTTTATAAAATAAATAATAAAATGTAAGTCTTACAAAGGTTAAAAAAATTAAACTAAGTACAACATTTCAAAAAAGAGCCTTTTATATAATGCAACCAAAACTCCCACCATCGATTCAGTTTGAATGTTTTACTTCCTTTGCAATAAAATTCAATCCTTAGTTGTGATATGAGTTTTTTCTAAGAATAATCTTCGTTTTCACTCTTCTAATTTTTTCTATATGAATATTAAGCAATCAGTTTTTTTTTTTTTTTTGCCCAAAATGTTCCTAAAAAGGGCACATTTTTGATTGCATATACTTAAGCATAAAACTTAACAGAATGCGAAAACAGAATGATTTTATTTTAATTTTCAATTTTAAAGTTTTTACAGTTCCTATTATTAGTTCACACTCTCCCTATATGTATTTATTTACGTATATTGTTTAAATTTTCAATCGTTAATATAAAACTCTATTCATCCACTCAAGTTCAAATACATTTTTTCTAAACTTGTAATGGATGGCACTTGATGTTAATACAGTTTTTTCAAATATTAATTCATTAATTAAATTTAATTAATTCATTATAACTTAAGAAATTCATTACAGTCGACATTATTCATCTAGATGGCAGCACCATTAGATAAAACAGTTTTTGTTAAATTTGTGATGAAGATTTAACTTAACCTGAATAATCACATGCTAGTTAGACGTCAGCATTCCTTTAACACTGCTTATAAGATGTTAATACCTATTATATTCAACTTTTATTAAAAAAATGTCATTACAAATTTAATGTGGTTAAAAAGTTTTTAATGTTAATTTAAAAGGTGTTTTGTCACTTAATGTTGTGATTCTGTCATATGCATGTACATATTTATATTAATTGTAATTATTTAATGAAAAATAACCAAAATAAATTTTTCTTTGTTGACCTAAGTAGGAATTTACTTGAAAATTTTTTTTGTATCACTTGTTTATTTTATAGTTGTGGAACACAAAAACCCCTAAGTGCTTACTTTTTATAAGCACATTCTACATACTATGAAAAATATTTCATACATCTTAAAAGAATTTATTTCAGACTTAAAATAATCTTTCATATTTGTAACTCTTTTTCAAACGGTTGAGGATTCTGTGTGTGTGTGTGTGCATAAATATGTGCACATACAATTTACATTGGAATGAGGACAGACATAATATCGGCTTTTTTGGATTACCTTTCCGTTATCATTTCTTCTCAAGCAACAAATTACCCATTGCCTTGCCAATCCCTGTTCTTCATCGAATATTTTCAAGAATCTTAATTCCTGCCTTCAATGAAAAATTCCCGGATGAGAAGTATTTCATTACCATGGACAAACTGCATCTCTTAAAAACACTACCACTGATAATATCATTATAAGAATTAAAAATATGTTCAAATCAAAGATAGAAAGAAGAAACTATATCCGCGTGCCTGTACAGCGTACGGATGAACTGGTTATGGCCAGCTTTCGGTAGCCCGTAGCTATGGTGTAAGGGTAAACGAGTTAATTGGTTAAATGTGTTTTATAAAAATTTCTTCAAAGTTCAGGAAGTTATTGAAGCTGTACATATATACTGATTATTTTTAACTATCGGCAGGTAACTAAGCTTTATCAAAAGTGGTTATCTATACACAATTGGAAATAATCAATACATTTACACGATTTAAAAACTATCCTCTTTCATCCCAATACCCTATACTAATATATTAAAAATTTTCCTTTTCATCATCATTAAGTACAAAGCATGATAAAAATTTACAATGTGTTACAGATTAAATTGAGTACTCAAATTTAATTCAAAATGAATTATGCAGGGATTGCAGTTCAGGATATAATTCTTTGGCTCCCTTTTCATATTTAAATTACTTTAAAGTAAACTCTTAATTCAGAGAAGACTTTTCATTAGAGTCCAGAATCATTTATTCTAGTATTTATGTATTCCACATTGAAATAGTATAACTTAAGTAGAATGCATGAGTTTTAAGTGCTGCTTAAATTGAATCAGCTTACTTCTAAAATAAAATTATCCAGAGCGGTGTCGTGTTCATCCATTGAATATTTATTGTGAAAATTAAAGTACGCTAACTAAATATCCCCTGATAGGATCAAACTTCAAATAGGGTTTCTCTGATAGAGAGATGTTAATTAGTTCTGATGGAGAGAAACCCTTTTAAACAACTTTGTTCTCATTTTACTGTTCGTGAATAAATTACAATGCGTACGGTTAAAAATGTTATGAATGTTATATCTTATTTAAAAAAAACTAAATTATACATAACAAGTAATATATATATATAAAATTAAAGTTAATTCCTACTTAGGTCAACAAAGAAAAATTTTATTTTAGTTAATTAAATTTATTTAATGAATTATTATTTGAAAAAAAAGTGTTTTTACATCAAGTGTCATCTATTATAAGTTTAAAATGAGTGGATGAATATAAAAAAAAGTATAAGTATTTGAAACAAGGAAAAAATTTGTTAGAAAAACCTACTGGTGCCATCTGTTGCAGTTAGTTCTAACTTCTTCAGAAATAACGCGGAATAGATTTAAAATTAAAAATAAAATTTAATTAATGAATTAACATTAGAAAAAACTGTATTTAGATCAAGTGTCACCCACTAAAAGTTTTAAAAAATGTATTTGAACTTGAATGGGTGAATAAATAGTATTTTATTAAAGATTGAAAATTTGAACAAGATATATATATATAGGAAGAGAGTGAACTAATAGTAGGAATTGAAAAAATAGTTAATCAAATAAATATCTAATTACCAAAAAGTTAAAAAAGATTATTATTTATTATTTCCCACCATTAAAAATTTAGAATGAGTAATGAGCATTCAATATTTTCATGTAATTTTAAATTTAGTCATTAAATTAAATTTATGCTATCTCCATTACAATTCTCAATTATCGTCTCATTAATTTACCAATTCATTTATTCATCGTTTTGAATTTTATGAAGATAATTTAGGTTAAACAATTGCGTCTTATTTCTTTAAATTAAATGCTAAGAGGCGGTATAGTGATTAGTGACACTGACTGCTGTGCCGTAGGGCCTGGGTTCGATTCCTGGAGAAGGCATGGATGTTCTTAAATGTATAGTGACTGCGCGGCTTGGGGACACTCTAAATATCCGTTAAACCGCAAATCCTTTCGAGAGGTTAGTGAAAGGGGAATAGAGGTGGGAACTCCCGAACATCTTCCTTCCGGGGTGTTCCCTATCAAAATTGAGGTGGAGATGATCCAAATCATACTATCGCCTGCATGGTGCTCAAAGCTGCGGCTAACGACAGTCGTAAAACTAGCCCTTGTCACGATGAATTTCATGGGCCTCGATCTGACACCATCGATCAGGTGGCAGCAGACAGAACAACGACGACAAATTAAGCACGATATACCATATATTCCGGCGTATAACTAGTACCCATGCTTTCCAACAGCATTTTTTAATTTTTAGGTGTCTTCGTCGTATAACGTGCACTGTTTTTAACATGCTTTTATCAGTTTCACCTGTGCATGTAATGGAGTCTTTGAACTCTATTTTTAACCACATTAAAAGGTCAGATTAATTCGAATTTTGGCCCACTTGTCAAGAACCGATTACAATACAATACTTTTGTTCTATTGTCCTGATCAGAATCATCAGGATCAACAACTTTCCATTTCCAGATTTGATGACTAAAAGATTAAGTTACAACCTTAAAGCGAAAACGCTTATGATTAATACAAATACAACAAACAATAAAACACATGTTCTTTATATGGGCTTTAACCAGGCCATATCGAAGGACTGATAGAATGCCAATGGGTATTCCAGATTCTAAAATATGACGCATTTAAGATTAATTCATTAATGAATAAATGATAGTTTAAAAAACTAAAAACACACGTAATGTAGATCAAACTAAAAAGTACAAAATAATTCTTGATACAAGAATAAAATGACTAACGAGAAAATTAATGTCATTGTGGTAAAAGCGTAGGGTGCTGTATACTACATTTTAACTCTGCATTTCGGAATAGAACTAGTAAGAAATTATAACAATTGATATCGAGCACCCCACGCTTTTACCACAATGGCATTAATTTTCTCGTTAATCATTTTATTCTTGTATCAAGAATTATTTTGTACTTTTTAATTCGATTTACTGTAATTTTTTAGTTTTTTTAAAAAAAAAAACTGTAATTTATTACGAAGAAACTTGAAATATATATATACATGTATTATATTTGTGAAATCTTAACTGCCGTTTAGGTAGAGCTGTTGCGGCGAGTCACTTCCATTTAGGAGTGATCTTGTGGCAACAGTCAGTGCACGTATCTTTGACAGAATATAAATAGTTATTGTAAAATATTCCTGTGTAATGAGTAGATATGATTGTAAATTAATTACTATGTGTGTGAATTCTTTTATTCCTTGTGAAATAGATTCAATAATATTAAATTGAAGTTGAAGTTTTCATTGAGTCAATTTTCTTTCTGAACTTCGAAACGGAAACTTTCAGGCTTACACACAGTCCGCTAGGTTAATTGTGCTACTAAAATATTCTTACCGAAAAAACAACAGGTTACGGAATATCTCATTTTACCTTAGTTCTGGTCTGCTCAGCGGATAGAACAACTTTAAAAACCTATAGTTATTTTTAAAAGAAAACCGATGGCGAAATCTAATTTCCCGAAAGGTGTTATCGCTTATGTGTACGAGAAGGATGGGTGGACGAGACCGGTGTAGAACTGTGGATAGGAAATGTTTGGCGAAACGTCCATGAGTCTTATAACCCGGGAGCAGGCGCGCATTCAGTACTAACATTAATGGTCATGCTGGGTGACTGAGACACCCCAATCCTTTTTTTTATATATTTATTTTTTACTTTACACAACAAAAATCACTGTTCCAGTGAATAATTTAACTAAGAGAAAGTATACTTACCTACTTTAAAGGATTTTTCAATTTTTCTTTGATAATTTGAGAAAAAATATTAATCAAACAGAACCAAGAAGCTTCAAATGTGTGTTACTATAATGAAAGACAGAAATCACAGTCACACTTTTCACTAACATTATAGAAATGTTGTTTGCAGGCAAGTATTGTAGTTATACTGTAGTTTTATTGTCCTTTGATGATCGACAAATAGCATGCTGAACTTTTTCTTGCTTGTGTCTTTTTGACAGGGTGAAGTGTGTCTTGTGCTACACTTACGGCTTTATAGTTTTCTTGATGGAGTTCTTTAGGTAGCATTGAAAAATTTTACTTACAACTCAAACGTTTCATGCTCATCGGTTTTCTCAAATTTACTTTCACTATCAAGATTAATACGCATTATTTCAACAGGTTCTCCCCTTGCTTGATCAGTTTCAACTTTCTTCAATAGATATCACAGGGGCCCATTTCTTTTTTTATATTCTGCTCATTTACATTTATAAACCATAATAAGTCGTAAAATACATCAATAACAACCACTAAGTTGTCCACAGAGAAAAAATGTAGGAACAAAAGTAGTCACGTGGGAAACTCAGTGAAAAAAAAAAACAAGTACCAAAACAACAAGTCAAAACAAGAACAAATACATTTTAGTTCCCATGAAGATTGTCATATAGGTGGATATTGTCAAGGTCATTGGTAACAAATAAACAGTTTTTCTCAGATTTAACGTTTTCGCGAGCCTGGTGTGACTCTGTGCTTCGCATGACTGCTCCAGGGTTCCAGAATTGATTGATTGAATATTAACATCGCATTGTTCAGCTACACGAGGGCTTTTGGCGACGGACCACGTAATTTTGAACCATGGTCAAGTGACGTGGATGACATCTGAGCTGGCAACCCCCTCTCCTAACTACCACACCAACGGGAGGACGTTTCAGCTCTCGACAAATTTAACGTGCATCGCTGCCCTACACGGCGGGTCTTTAGAGGTACTGGAATCGAACTCGTGACAAGGCAAGCCACGATCCAATACCTATACCACTCGGCTACCGTGGCCACCAAGGTTCCAGAAAGTCTTAGTTTGAAGCATATTTTCAGATTTCAACTAATAGGAAGAAATTACTCTCTGACAGAGTTTAACACAGGCATTTATTCCAGGTAGATTAAGACCATTCGTTCAGCATTTAGATGTGCGTAGCAAAAAACCATTCAAAGGGAATTTAAAATTGGAATATGTGGATGTTAGAAGGTGAAAAAAAGATTTACAGTAAGAGCCAAAATGCATACGTAGAAATCTAATTTTTTTATTTGCTCATCTTTTCTTTATTTTAAAGTTATCATTTTTAAACCCAGCGTATAATGCGCCCCCGTAAATTTCGATCTTATTTTTGTTGTGTTAAGAGTGCGCGCGTATGTTGAAACTTTCAAATGTATATTCCTATGAAATTAAATTACTTTTTATTTCTATTTATCTCGATTTCCTCTTGTTAAATAAATCTTTCTAATTTTAACTTTAAATTCCATGGCCTACTTGCTCACACACACGCAAAATTTTATCTAAGTGATCTTATTAAAACTCCGATCAGTTTTTCGTATCACGAAATTAAATCAATTACTTTCAATTCCAGTACAATTTGGATGTTGTCGATTAACAAATTTGCCGTCACCGTAAGGGAAAGAATTGAATGCGAAAGCATGAACCTTATATCATCATTGTGAAAAGCTTCACTCTCAATCGAAATGTCCTAAGGCTTCAAACAGTTCGATGTAATAAATTAGGTTAGTTCTACAAGCCAAATAAGAGGAAATTTTGTAATTGATTTAATTCTAAATATAATTTATCTGGCACGTACTTTATGTTTCACTTATCATAAATGGAAATGTTTAAGAATTTTACAGATCAGTAATAAGTGAGCGTGTGATTTGGGAGAACTGAAGCAGATACGTAATTGATTACGATTGAATTGGTGTGCTCAATAATATTGGAGGCACAGAAATAGATAGAATGAGATGAAGGAAGAGAAAGAGAGGGCTTAAAAATTAAGTGATGGGATAAACGGAATTTTAGTTTCCGGTAGCTCTTCTAATTAATCATATTGAAACTAAATTAATATAAATATGTAGTTTGGAATTTTCCATCTTGTATTATACAGGGTTATTCATAATTCTCTCTAAAATTTCGGAGCGCTGTAGTAAGAATACTAATACTAATACAGCAAAAAAGAATATATAAAAGAATACAAAAAAAAATTCAAGTTTTATTTACATGCTATATCAAGTTTTATTTACATGCAACGAAATGAACTGTACTGGAAGAGTATTTAACATATTTTACATTTTTCAACTCCAATTTTTTAACATAAGTAAAATATATCAGAATCAAATTAACGACGATAATATAGTTTTATTTATAACTCCCTTCAAGGTTTTAGAGCACTGTAGTAAAAAAGACTAAGATGAATATAGCAAAAAAGAACATATGAAAGAATACAGAAAAGACTCAAGTTTTATTTACATATTTTACAGGTATTCTCTATACGAACCTTTGTTTATTCTATTCAACATAATACTATCAACGTTAATGATAGCACGCGTTATCTTTTAATGCATTCTGCTACATCACGCAGCAAAGGATGTACGAAAACTTGGGTCTATGTAAAAGACCAAGTTTTCGGATAACACGGATAACAAGAAAGGTTAACACGTGCTGTCAATAACATTGATTGTACCACGCTGAGTAGAGTGTGGCAGGAACTGGACTATCGCATTGATCTATGCCGAGGGACCAAGGGTTTGCATTTAGAACACCTGTAAAATATGTAAATAAAACTTGAATTTTTTTTGTATTCTTCCATATGTTCTTTTTTCTGTATTCATCTTAGGTTTATTACCACATAGCTCTGAAACCTTGGAAAAAATTATGAATAATCGTGCATTTACTTTTCAAGTTTTTTCGTGCTATTCAGTTCGAATGATCGAATATCTGTTACAATATATACTACTCATATTAGTATTTTGTGTATAATATTCAGCATTCAATCAAAATATATTATATACTACTCATATTAGTATTTTGTGTATAATATTCAGCATTCAATCAAAATATATTATATACTACTCATATTAGTATCTTGTGTATAATATTCAGCATTCAATCAAAATATATTTTATACTACTCAGTTTAATATTTTGAGAAGAAGCTGTCCTGATATCTGTTTTTTTACAATCATTACTCTGCGTTACAGTAATTCAGCATCAGCTTAAATTTAAATGAAATCTTAAAACTTAATTTTTTATACATAGTAGGAATAAGTAAATTTGATATGATATTATAAGTAATAATAATTTCATTTCACTTCAATGAAATAATTAAGGATTTCCAGAATTCAAAAAATGTAAAAATCATAATGCACATTCAACGAGCTTTGTGTTAACTCGTAACATATTTGCCTTAGAACTCTTTTCAGGAAAAATTAGGAATTCCCTTATAAATAAGAGGGAAAAATATTCTTAAAATCATTATATAATGTGTCATTAAATATTAAATTAAACATTTTTAATGGAGCATTGAAAAAAGTATATAAATTCCATCAGTTTCAGCTTAGGCAAAATTTCTGCTAAAAGCTTCTCAGTTCTAAAGAAAAAAAAAATTTAATCAACTAAACATTGTACCTTTGAAATATTTTACATTGTTCTTCAGATACAAACATTAATTTTTTTATTCCCTCATTCCCTCGAGTTGCAAAACGTCTAGAAACGCAATGAAATATTTGAAGCTCAGGTGAATTCCATTTCGAGTTGGTCTGTTATCATTTTCGATTCAATTTCCAGTACATGTGGTGATACACAAACGCCATATCGATTCAATTTTCAAAAAAGGGTTTCTTATATGACGATGTAGAGATCACACAAACTCTTATATGGAGTGGGAGAAAACGTTCGTAGTAGTGATATTTTATTAAAACGGAGTATAGCCCCAGGGTACAAACAGTTTCCTTTTGAAAACTCGTGCCGGACAAAACGGGAAGGCTGAAAGCAGTTGAAAGCACTTGTCAAGGCGCCCCCGCGGGCCGGCATAAGAGAAGTACAGCTGACGTCACTCACTTTCTCCTTAACAAAATTTCTCTTGATCAACGCCCTACGGCCACAAAGTCCCATCAAATGCTCTTTTCACTGAACTATTCAAAACCTGCTTCAGAAATTGAAAAACTTTTCTGTGATAGACGCCAGGTACTTTACATGAAAATACAGCATTGTAGGTATACACTGAAAAGAAAGAATCGATTGGATTCTGTATTTTATTTATATTTTGACTCATTCTTTGGGGCTTCATGTACAGCGTTAGAGATCAAGCGATCGAAAATCACAAAAAGTAAAAGAAACTCTAGTGATGAGTTGCTTACAATGATTTCGCAGAAACGAGCTGTTTATTTGCATATATGTATTGAACAGTATTAATGTTATGCATTATTTACACATTTATTCATTATTGCTATTCATATTACATATATGTATGATACATTTATTTATATACTTCTATAAATATGCATTTATCTCTTACTTGTTACATTTTGAGATCTTTTGACTTTATTTATAAATGATATTAAAAAAGTTTAAAATTTATGATGGAATCATGAAAAGGAAATTATGATAATTTTTGAACAAGTATTTTAAAAGCTGAAGAATATTTGATCATTTTAAAATACGTTGTACTTTGCCTTTTAAATTTAAAAACACTAATACAATTATTCTTGAGTTACATTTCTGCATTACTTGTAAAATCAGAAATCTCTTAACTGATTATTAGTCAATAAGAGTTTTGCTGTAATCTAATCAGATTACATGGCAGAACCTAATTTTTATAGTTTTAGTAATTGCATTTAGCTATAATGCTGTTATTATAGAGCCAAATTTTAGTGATTCATGTGTCTTAATTTCACTGACAGTGATCATGAAAAAGCGTCTTAATCATGTTCCACTTTATTAAACAGTTTTCTGTAAGTAGTTTTATCTTCGGATATGCAGTTTCTACTTGAATTTGTTTTCAATGAAGTCAGAAATATTAATTACTGTTTCTTTGGTAATAATTTATTGTATGGTATTATATATGAATTATATGGTATTAAATTATGTTTTCACTATTTTAATATTCACTTGCTGTTAGGCTAAAATCTCGCAGAATTTCCGTCATTTAAATTCAGTCAATCGTTACTTCTAATTTACTCTCTATGTTTTGTTCTCAGTTACGTATGCATGCTAAAAATATATATATTGTGCAATATCTGTACTCTTGGTATTTAAAGTTTGTTAGAGTGAACTCTTGCAATAAGAATAGAAGAGTTATAATGGACAAAAAAGGGAACAAAATTTGCTATAGTGCTAAGGATTACAATTTATTCATATTACCAGTGACAAAACAGGTAAACCATTTCTTTTGAAAGCACCTTAGTGATTTCTGTTCCAAAACGAAATTAAGAACTGTATTTTTGTCTGGGGCATTTGATCACAAAATATTCTTGGTGATGAGTTGGATTTGATTAACATGTTTTAACCTTCCAAGATTTCGATTTACTGAGATTTTCTAAGGACTTTTGAAATGGTTGATATATGCAAGAAGCATCTATGAACTCTGCAGATCTTATCGCATACATCTCAGATGTTGTGGAACGATCAACAACACCCTGGGAGTCTTAAAGGGGCTGTGAATCCTTATTCACCAATGAGAGCTACGCAGCGAATTGCACGGATGGAAGACAATATATATATATATAGTAATATAAAATAAAAGTGAAGAAGTACTAGAACCTACAGTGCTAAAGCAAGGAGAAATTGGAATTCACCAGACACAACAAATGAATACAAAAAAAGTCTTTGGAATAAACTGGAGACCTATTATGATTTCTAAAGCTGTCGCTGAATTAGGCCAGCGAATTAGGGTTAGCAATGCTTTATGGATCCACCTTCCCCGTACAACAGAAACTTTCGACATAATAGGAAAAACCCAAGTTATATATATATATATATTCTCATCAATATGCACTTAACCATTATTTTCAAAACTCTGTTTGTTACTTTACTTCATCACCAAAATGCATTAAATCTGGTTTAATCCCTATTTTCATCAACTTAATCTATTTTTTCACCTTGTACTGAAACAAGCTCATTCTATTGCAAAAGTTTAGACCAATCAATTGTGGCGTACCACAAGGGTCGCTGTAGAACCAATCTTGTTTATCTTCTACATAATTCTTACTTTAAAATGTGATACATCAATTTGAACAATAAATGCTGACGACCATTGCAACGCTCACATTGTAACTTTTACACACAATGTATCTCAAAGCGATGCCTCGTTGACAGAAAAATTAAGTTTAATGCATTTAAAAGTGCGTGTCTTCTCTTTACGAGGTGGTGAGAATAACCTGATTCTTTATTGAATGTACACATTTTTAACCTGTACTAGGATTGTGTTTCGATACAAAATTAATATTTGCCCTATTCATTAATTATACCTATAAAAAGAAATTAAAAACGAGCTATTCGTTCTACATCTAAATATCTTGTTAGTGTTAAATGACAATGAGGTAAATATTCAGTTTCATCCTAAAACAATCTATGATATGTACATGTCTTATCTAAAAGTGGAAGGCAATAGCTATGTGTAATTTTTAAGGTAATTGATAGCTTCACTAGTACGTTTAAGGAGAATTGTAAGCACTCTGAAGTCATTGTTGGGGATTTCACGTTAGCAACCAACCCTATTACATATATATCTATATATATGTTCTATATATTCTCTAGTGCTTCTTCACTTTTATTTTATATTACTATATATATATATATATGTATATATATATATGTATATAAAATAATTTTTTTTTTCGAAATTTATCCCAAATTCTAATTGTGAACTGAAAAATCTGCTGGTAAAGAATCAAGACGTGTCAAGTTAAGAAAACGAACTCTGGGGACTTTCCAAAAATTAAAAGTCTCAGTGTATCACTGTAAATTTAATGCACCCACTTAATTCTGCTCAACATAACCATATTTTGTCCGTGTTACCACACCTTCGTAAATAGTGTTTATTAAATAAATATATCTAAGTCCTCAATACAACAACAGTATTATTTTATGGTGTCAAATAAAGATTTCAATGAATTGTTGATTTTGCATAAAATTAAATAAAAAAAATAATACTGTAAACATTTTTTCTTGGAGTATTACATTTCTAAGTCTTATATCCCCATAAAAGGCTCCTTCTTTGAAAATTTGATATCTTAATAGCTTTAAACAAAGAGCGAATTAAAAAACTATTTTAATTGCTACAACTTCTTGTACATCTTATGTGTTCATTTTCTTTCTCCTTAACATTTGATACCCAAATTCACATTTCCTACGTAAAGTACTACTTTCTTCTGATATTTATACCTAAAAAAACGGTACAATAACTCTGCTTATCGTCTTATCTATCTAAATTTAACCAGACGAAGAGCTTCATTCCTTCTCTCCTTTCTGTTTCTCAAGTACTAATTATGAAACTTTGACCTCCTAACTTTTTTCGTACAAACTTTGAATATTTAAATCTTAACTCTGAAGCTTTTTAACTTTCATGCTTTTGCCATTTTGTTACAGATTTTGACGTTTTTGTAAAATATAAACGTATTTTTGATTTTATACTTCAAAGAGTACTGTGAAATCTGTTGTTTAAAGAATATGAACGTCAATGCTGAAGAGAAACAAAACCGATGAGAGTAGAAAAGGATTCATAATTTTTAACCAAAGAAAAATGTCTAGGATGATACACTGGAACACATGAGCTAGCAAATCATTCTATAAACTTCAGAACTTAAGTTCTGTCCTCAGAACTTAAGAAAATTAATGTATTTCGTGTAAGCCTTCTTTATTACAGATTTAACTTGCATCAGCTCCTTTGTGACGGGATCATGGGTCTTTTCATTAACATGTCCCTTGGGTTCTTTTAGGGCCAGGATTAATGGCAACTCTTTACCAACCAAAACCCAAGAAGTGAAACGTAAATATAAGATGCAAATTAGATAGCTTTTAAATATCAGAAGTTTGAGTAAGTGAGATGGCAATTTGGGGAATGTTATGATAGAGAGTGATACGATTGTGAAGGGACAGCCAACAGAGGTTATCCCGAAGATAGAGCCATTAGGTCAAGGTGCATAACATTGCACTCGAGTAAAGACGCAACTTCCTTATGATTAATTCGACGATCAGATCAAGGTAGGGTTGACTATTTAATATTAGGACTTGGGATATATTGGAATTGAGATTAGGCGGGTTAGATATTGATAGTGGTCCGAGTTACGTTAGTTCGGTATTTTTGATATTGTGTGTTTTGTCATCGTAGATTCTCTCACATATATTATTATCTAATCTGTTAAAGGTTTAAGTACTGAATGTCTTAATAAAGTCAAATTAAGATTAATGGAATCTTCTAGTTCTTTCATTAATCCTACACCTCTAGCTCACGTAGATAATCAAGGAGAAGGGCACCCTAGAGGGGCAATTTCACACCTTTACCCGTTGGAAATTCAGAAGTCTGAACGGATTGCACATCAGGTCATGGTAACAGGCTAGCTTTTTTTTTTTTTTTTTAACTTTTTCGAAGTTTTCGATAATTAGGTAATAAATCACTCAAAAATATGCATATCATTCATAAACATTAGGTGCCATATGCATTTGCATATACTTGCACAATATGATACACTTATTACACTATGTAACCTTTTTCTTGATAGGTGCTTTTTTACTCAGAAGAATAAATATCATAGTCCATTAAAGAATTTCTGAACATTAGAAAAGATAATTTCGATTGAAAATTCTGTTCGCAAGATTTATCTTGAAGCGATTCGTTTCTGAATATTTCATGAAATTTTTCTGATGATTAATGTCCTTAAGCAAAAGTATTGGAAACAAATGCGATTTTCAGCTTCTTGAATATTAATTTTTCTTTCATAAAAAAAAAAATCTCAAAGCGCATTTAAATTCTTTGGATAAAATCGTTCATTTTTATTCTCTCATATTTTTCTAAGCAAAAAAAAAAATTAATCTATTCTCTTGATTATTTCTACTAATAAACTTATGTGCTTTCAAAGATCTTTTTTTTCAATAAAGGAATATAACTAAATACAGAAATATTTATGTTCTTGACATAAACTTAGATACATATCAAATTATTTAAATTATTAATATCTGCTTATCACCGAAAAGCAAGGATAAATAAACTAAGTCATAGCTTTATTAAAATTTTCATTCATATGACCATGCAAATCAGATGCACAGTCTTTATTGACAATCAGCAATGTACTTTAAGCCGTTTTCTCATCAATAAGCTGAAACACTCGGGATTCAGCCTATTATTGAAATTTTCATGATAAAATTTCAGATATTGCTTTCACAATTACAGAGATGGTGCTAGGAGAATTTAAAATAATACTTACACATAGAAAGAGAGAGAGCAATGATTTGCATTAAAATAGGAGATCATACAGAAAACTGATGATTGTGACTTTTCTAAGCAACTCTTTAATAATAATAAAAATTTCTTTTGTCGAGAATTCTTCGATTGCCATTAGAATAAATGTAGCAAAATATTGGTATTGAAAAACATTGGAATAAATCGTTGTTAGAATTTATATGAGGTGTTGGATTCAATGATTAAACTCCAAGAGGTAATTTTCAAAGCATCGAAAATATAAAGAAATAACCTTTAAAATACAAAATTAAACATGTCACAGATATTCATTAAATTCTATAATAAAAATGCGCCAGAAGTTTGAAGTGAATGTTAATATATATGATAAATAGTTCTTGAGAAGCAGCTGTTGATTAATTCTCAAAATCTTAAAACAAATCAAAAGAAATATTGCAGTTTATTTTTTACGGCTTCTAGAGTTTGTGTTTAAATTTAATTCTGAGAACAAAATGAGGTGTTAAAAGATATTGGTTTATAACAGCTAGGGAAAAGTTACGTGAGAGGAGAGATAAAACGGTCTAATTTATTAAAGCTACTTTTTAATAGCCCCATAAATATGTATTTAAGAACCTTTGTGTATTCTTATCATCGTTTTTATTACTCGAAACTTTTTTGTAGGGATTTGTGTAAATATCACTTCTAACACTTTGTATGTAATTATTTTTTAGTAAAATAGATTATTCGTAACAAGAAATTGAAATTAAAACATCATTATCTACGAATAAAATTTAAGAAGATTTAACTAAAAATGAATTTATTCAAGCAATATTTAAAAGATAATTATATTTAATTCAATCACATAATATATTTATATATATGTGTGCATGTGTGCATGCATGTAAATCTGTATATAAAATCATTAATAATACACTAAATTGTGATAAAATTTAATACTAAACAATGTGTATTACAATAGCAAGGTAGTACAGGTCATAGTAGAATGACCCAATAATACAATAGCAAATTCTTAAGCTTATAGGGCTAAGATGGCAGGGATAAGCAATATTTTAAGGTGCCTGCCCTCCCCCTTTATTTGCTTATATTACTGGGCAGAAATAAAATAAGAAAATACTGTTAAATTTTTATGTGAAGATTAAAAATAATATCTAAAAATTAAACCTCATAATATTATAGTACAAAATAGTCTTTTATAAAAATCTATTTAGAAGCAAGTAAGAAATTATAAAAAGCTGAGATTATATATATAATTTAAAAAATAATCGTAAATAACATTAATTAGTAACCAATGAGAATCTGTAAACAATTCCGACTGCAGGTAAGCGCATTTAATAAATATGAAAACCATATGAAGATTTTAAAAAATTGGAAAGAGAAGAAGCATATAATCTAAAAAAGACTATCTAATTTTGAAAAACGTTTATCAAGATAATTGATGGTACCGTCTTTTTTTAAAGCAGTACAATTAATAAAAAAAATTGGAGTAAAACACCTACGAATCAATAATATTGAGACATAAAAAAAAAACTTATATCCAACCAATAACATTTAACCTTTTACAAACTTATGCATAAAGAAAATTATTAGTACAGTCATGTACCAAATAGTATCTCATAATTTTTTTAATATTATTAATTATTTGTCTATTTTTACTAACCGAATAATTGTTATACAATAATTAATTAAAATAATATTCCTGTAAATAAGTATACGAATATTTTTATTCCAGAAAGAAGCTTTAATAATAATAGAAATGAAAGCATACATTTAATCAAAAAAAAAAAAATACTATTTAATTTTTGATCTGTAATATGTAAAGCTAATTTGTAGTAAGTGAATAATTGTTCGTATTAATAAGGTTTAAAACTAGCTAAGATAGCAGTAATAATAATAACATACCTTTATTTTTATCAAAAACTGTTAAGTCATATATCTGTATAAAAATTATTAATAATGTTTTTCACAAAAATGTAAATATAAATTGGCTCAACTATTGCTAACAGGTCCACTTTGTGGTGAGCCTGTAGTTCTTTTATACAGATTACTATTAAAACTAATGCAGATTCCCTTAAAAACTAAATTAATAAGTATTAAAATGGGACAACTGTATAACTCTCATTAGAGGAACATTTTCATAATTGTCTAGTACATAGATACCCAACCTTTTTTGAGCTGGCACCCCCTTTTCTGCTAAATATTTCAATACCACCCCTTCTCACTCTAGAGAAATAAGTATGTACATAATACATGGTGAAAAAAACAAGAATTAAATTTAAAAAAAATATAATGCAATGTTTTTAAAGCAATTGTCATGAAAGTCTATATGGGTTTAGTCCCACAAGCGGAAACCATCGACAAATGGCATGATTACTTATCGAAGGATCGACAGAAGTTAACACAATCAGCTGGAAGTTAGCCACAATGGCTGTAAGATCAGTACGCGTCGTTTATAAGACACATCCATCCTTCCAGTTTGATTCGTCTGGGCCTCCCTAAGCCTTATTAAAGTTAAAATGTGCTTAGTTGTATCAAACTTTCCCAGTAGTGAGCAATAGTAATATCACCACAATCGATATGTCTTCTGCCAGTCTATTAGACCATCCATCTTCTCTCTTGTAACCCGATTTTTCAACCTCTGTGAATTTCTCTCCAATGTTTAAATTGCTTGCGAACTTTCAACAGGATTATTTTTCAGGAATGTAACATATGTCAAAATAAAAATAATAAAGCACAAAGATGAAAGCTTCCTAATTTGAGAGGGGGAGGGACCCAGAAATGTGGCAAAAGTTTACTTAAAAAGTGGTTCAAGTTTAAATTTAGAAATCTTTTAATAATTATGAGAGAAATACTTTGTGTCATACTATTGTGAGAAATACATCACAACAAGGAAAACAGCTTGAAGTTTCGGATGAGAAAAATTCATGAAAGATAATATAAACATGAATGAAAAGTTTATCCTAAGATAGGTTTCTACCCCTATTAAAATATGAATTACAAATAAATGCGATTAAAAATCAACAGGAATAGAGTTTATAAGAATTTGAATGAGATAGATCACAATGATTAAATATTATGCAAAACATATTCTCTTAAATTATTTCTACTTTAAAATAATATTAAATTCAAACACCTGTGACTAGAAAATATTGATTACATCTAAAAAGCTAATTAAAAACACTGAAACTTTAGATTTTATTTAATAAACTTCTTTAACTATCTTTTCATTTATAGCTATTATGAATCAAACCTAATGTAGAAAGTTTTATATTAAGTTAATGTATAAATTTTTTCTTTAATTTTGTAAGTATTGAATACGTTTTTCGAAAGAGAAAAAAATAAAAGATCTTTAAGTTAAAAAAATAAACATACAGGAAACTGATTATGATCTGAATTTAATTATTCGTGTCTATCAACTTCTAAATTTAAATACTTTTAAATGTATCATTTATTTTTCATTTATTTTTTCTTTAGTGCTTACAAGTCACAACTTTTGCTTATAAAGTAAATAAAAGTGTTTTTAAGACATTAAGTCAATTATTAAAATTCCTTATTAACTACAATTTAAAAGTAATCAACCATTAAGTTAAAAGGATATTTTTGATTAGAGAGTCTTTAAAAGATTACTTCCACCGATAAAAATTGTGCCAATCAAGAGAAAATCTATGTCCATGCCTGAAAATAGATACAGATTTACAAAGAGCCTTCTACTGTATGCTAGTGTTGTGATATGGTCGATCTTCGTTGACCATAGAGGTGTGGGATTCTCGAAATGATGAGACATTTTAGAATTCTTAATATGACTTTTATTAAGAGTTTAACTTAAATTATTTATATATCGAACAAACGTATATTAAGTGAGAATAAACCAAAACACGTAGCCGTAATTAACACAGATCGCGCAATTGGATCACTTATCTATATAATTATATTATATCCACCGACTCTCAATCCTAATAATATATTCGCATTCAGAATATAATCTTCCTACCTTGAAATCTAAGCAACGGTTCAATCCACTTCAGATATTCATTTAAGCTGGCGTACAATGGTATGTACCTTGGATGAATGGCGAGATTTTCGTGATTCTTAGGTAAGCCGTCAATTTACACTTCTATCCTTTCTGAACTGAACTTTCTCTAAATTGCCATCGCGCTTACCAAAACTTCTGTCCTTTTAAAGGTTGTCTTATTTACATCTATCCTTCGTTTCACTTCTTGGATTTGGGTTGGTAAAGATTTGCCATTAATCGTGGCCGTCAAAGAACACAGAGGTTATGTCAGACAAAGGACGCGTGAGACGTCACAGTGTGTATGAAAAGAAACATTGGTATTTAGATGTCATTATTTTTGGGGAAAGTAAAAAATACCTCAAGATGATTACATTTAATAAAATTAAATAACCTGGTTGTGTCGCGTTTAGTATAAATTTCACTACTCAGTCCTTTATTACTTTAGAATGTGAAATTCAAAATACAGAAATTTTCAAACCAATTTCAATTACTTATAAAGAAAAGCATAACGCTATTCTCATTTAAAAGAAAAACAAATTCGATTTTTAAAACTCCTCAATATAACAAAAACCAGTCTGATTCGATCTCCTGGCTGACCACTGTTCTTTGAACCTAGTAATCGGAACTAATGATAGCTGAACTTTGAAAAGGAAATCCTTAAGTGTTCCTTCGAGATCTGCCACATCCACTAATGGAACCAAGGAGGAAAAAGGAATTCTTGTTGAACGGTTCTTTTCTGAAAAGTAAATAAAGAGTGGAAGTCACGTTTTCCGTCACCAAATCAGAATTTTTTTGTCCTCCTCCCAAATAGACTTGGCCAGTCAGAACTCACTTTGAATCGTCCCGTAGGTCGATTACTTGAGCTGTCTTCCCATTGAATGATTTGGCATCAGCAGGCTAGTCGCTTCTTCGAGGTAATTGGTTCTTTTCATGAGAGTGAAGCGTTAAGGAATAAATGCCAGAATCCTTATTCGGGGAGAAATTAAAGGATGATGAAATTGGTATGACAAACTGGTGTTCTCAATTTGGACATGTTGAACGACCTTTTTTTCGATCTTTTGTCTGGGAGAAACTGTTTTCTTTGAAAGGTTTGGGCTATGCCTACAGACTATAATAAGAGTTTAAAAAATGTATTTAAGCCCTACTTAGAGTATTATTTGATTTTTAAAATGTTTGAATAAATGCTCTCTATAGTAAGGTAAATAAAAAAAAAAATAAATAAAACGAGTCTTACAGTAGTCGCATATGATGTGTAACATCTGACATGTTATCTTGGTAAATACGCAATATTAACTTTTTTCCTGAAAAAAATATGAAAAAATCGGGTATGATTGGAAATAATTTTCTATCGAATAAATATATCTTTAATGAAAATTGTATTTAATTAACAAAAGGAGTAATGCAATATTTTATCAAAAATAATTACTCTTGTTCAATTTGGGGAAGAGAGGAGACAATAGACTTATGATAACTAAAATATGACACATATACTTGTGATTTCAAAGTATTTAAAAACTGTTGAAAAACAGCATCAATAACAGTACCACTGTTAGCAGTCGAAACATTTTGATTTGTGTTCATTTCAAGCTTTCATCATTCATAAGAGCTATAAGCGGCTCAGCTTTTGGCAAACTGAAGTTAAAGTTAAAATCACCATTCAAAATCAGGGGAAGCGAGTGATAATTTTTTAAAAGAGCAGAACCACCTTCGTTATATGGTAAAAGTACACAATGCAGGAAATCTTTAATTTTTTTAATCTTTTGATTCGAAGAAATGTATACAACCACCGAAATCACTGTTTGTCCATTTTCAAATAAGCATTCTGCCGCACTTATGTCCCCCAATATTGTGACTAACCGATTTAGAGTCAAGCGCTCGAGTGCTTAATGGCTACTAGAGTTGGACCTTCATGCGAGGGTAGCGGAAAGACACAGCCATGCATTCTCATTGGTCAAATCAAGTAGCGCGCTTACGTCACATCCTGTTACACACATCCATCCCTTTTCACGAAATCACTCCCACAAATATCCAGCAACCAAGAGGAAAGATGTTACACATCAAAAAAATATCAACTAGAAATATTTAGCTGAATTATTTCTGGTTTCATTTAGAGAAATAGAGAGTTTTATGAGCAAATTATTTAATCCATTTTAACTAAAGTAATATATATAACATGTAATTATATATTTTTATTCTCTACTATTTTTATCGCCATTAATCACCTACTAAATTGCTAATAAATCTAACTTAATATTAAAACTGTATGAAGGAATGTAGCTATACAGTACAAGTCAAAATAGAATAATAACAGTAATACAATAGCAAACTCATAGGTTTTAGACTAAGCTTGCAGGGTTACACACAATCTCAAGGTGCTTACCTCCTCCTATATTTGCTAAAATTATTCGGCTGAAGTATAAGAAAATACAGTTTAAAGATTTTTAGTAAAAGCTAATTTCTAAACATGTAAAATCTTATATATAAACTTGCTATGTTTATAGATACTGTAGCACATCTATCTTTAATATCCAAATATCTATTAATAGTAAACCATATTCATCTATAAAACTATTTTGAATGAATGTTTTATAAATACAAATAGTACATACACTGAGAGAGAAGAGCCAAAACATTATAACCATTTTTCCCCTAATTTTAATTTTATTTCTATTTTAGCACTTAGCTATTCAGAGATTAGTTTGGAACCTGCATCTAGGATTTATTTCCTATAGTAAATAATTTATAATGAGTTAATTCTTTGCCCTTTCTAAAAATCCCTTCTGCTAGCAACCTATTTAAATTTTTAGAACCTATATATTCTATTTCTTCTATATTCGTTCTCTTTCAATTAAAAATGTCTTTCTTAAATGTGTATTTAAAATAAGTATGAAATATATTTGGTTAAAAAGTTTTCTGCGTTATTTTACATATATATTTAGTCACATAAAAATTTTTATTACCTTATTTAATAAATTTTAACTACACATGCATTTACTTTCATCTTTGTAGTGAAAAAATTGAAAATATGTAAACAATCAATTTTTGCTATTGTTTTTCATCTTGAATGTTAAAACAAAAAAAATCTGAACAAAAATAACATAGGATATTTTTATAATATCGTATCTGTAAATAACTAGTATACTATAAATAAAGACTTTCTTCTTTATGCCTAAGAACTAAATTTAAGGAAAAATGAACCAAATTACTGTTGTAATTGATAAAATTACAGCTTTTCACATATATATATATTGAACTTGATTTATTTAAATAAATTTATCGTATGAAACATTTGCTATTAGATTAATAGAAAGTCGTATATGTTACAAAAATTCTATTTATGTTCTTGTTCAAAAAAGGAAATTTAAAAGATTCTCACTCATTTAAAATATTTATTGATCAATCTCTTTCATGAAAGAAACTTGTAATTCCCTTGTATTGCATGCTTTGCTTATTCCATTTTATTATGTCTGATATGTGTTTATGTGTCTTGTGTTAGATTAGCACTGTGTATTAAAGCAGGGGAGTTTATTATAATTTATTTATCACATACCAATTTATTTAAGAGCCTTATTTTCTCTCCGTGTTAGCCTAATGAATAACTAAAGTTATGGTATAACGAAAAGTTGATTCTAAATCATTTTTACTCCTCATTTAATATAATTTGAAATTCTCACAGATATTTCAGTAGGAATTTAGTTATTGCTCAGTAAAAGGCAATCAGCTCTCTATTTGCAATTGTATTTTGTTCCCCTCTATCATATGTAACCCTATATCTAAGAGTTAATGCAGATGTGTTTTTTTCCCCTTATTTATTCTTCATCCATTAAATAACATATATTTGTAAACTAGCCCTTCACTGCCCACTTGCCTGAAGGTTTCATGGTGCAGCAGGAATATATGATATATATGTTTTACACTTAAGCTTTCCTATGTATTGTGAAAAACATGCTCATAGCCCTTACCTCTTAATTTAAAAAGAACTTGAGTTTCTAAAATTGAAGTCTATTTTTACGCCTCCCTAACCCCTCTTGGGAGTCAAATTCCGCAAAACCCGTTCTTAGCGGATCTCTACTCAATAAACGAAACATATCTACAAATTTCAGGTCCGTAAGTGTTATTGTTTAAAAACCGGAATTTTTCTTTCCTTTTTTCTTTTCTTCCCTTAAGGTATCCGACTACGTTCGGAACCATGATTTTGCAAAAGCGTATAAATGGATAATATTTATGATATTTAGTGTCACTTAGATTAGAAAATGTATATAAAATTGTTTTAAGAATAGTATTACAATAAAAAATTATTTAAGTACAATATTTTGACAAAGAATGAACATAGAATGACTCATTTTCAAAATATTCTCCTTTTGTGAAAAATGCTTCTATTCTACTAATATTTTGTCTGTATATAGCTCAGAACTCTGTACAGAGGTTCAACTAGAATTTTTGAAATATATAACTTAGAAGTGGGTTTATCCATGTTTTACGACAACAGAGAGGAGAAGTTTTAAAAAAACGCCGATAATTATTTCAAATGGTTGTAACTCTAAAAATAATGTGAATTTTTAAAAAATCATTGTTGAGCCTCTGTACAGAGGTCTGAGCTATATACAGGCAAAATATTATTATAATAAAAGCATTTTTCACAAAAAGAGAACATTTTGAAAAAAAGTTATTCTAAGTTAATTTTTTGCCAAAATATTGTATTGAAATATTTTTTTTTGTCAAAATGTGTGTGTGTGTCCTTAAAACAATTTTATACATGTATTCTAATCTAAGTGACACTAAATATCATGAAAATTATCTATTTATGCGCTTTTTTAAAATCCCGGCTCCGAACGTAGTCGGATGCCTTAACTCCTCTTGGTAGTTGATTTTGGTAAAATACGTCCTTAACAGATCAGTACTCTACGAAAGGAACATGCTTACAAAATCTGAATTCTGTAGGTATAATAGTTTTAAAAAATGTTAATTTTTATGTGTAGCGTCCCCTTATCCTGTTGCCACACCCTTTCACTGAGGAATTTTGAAAAAACTTGTTCTTAGTGGGCCTGTACTCAACAAAGAAACATGTTTACCAAATTTTAAATCTACAAGTCTAATAGTTCAAAACCGGGTATTTTTTGTCTATCGCTCCCAGTATTCCTTGGGAATCGATTTCCGTAAAACCCGTTCTCAGCAAATCTCTATTTACAAAAGAAACATGGATACCAAACTTCACGTCTGTATTTCAAATAGCTTGGGAGTGAGTTAACGAAATTATGTTAACGTCACACTATAAAGCCGCGTGGGGGCTATTGGTGACGAATCTCGTAATTTTGAACCATGGTCAAGTGATGAGTATGACACCAATAGTTTGGGAGATCTGATGAGTCGCTTTTCTACTTCATATATATAGATGACAATTATCATTTCATGATAACGAAATTAAATGATTCTTTTTAAGATATTCAACGTTCATATTGTTATTTTCTTATATTCCAACGAATACGATCAAATAACTTGTTTCTTGTTCATTAGTATTTTCTTTCAATTATTAGTTTTATTCACTTTCTTTTGTCATAAAGGATTTTACTCAAATAATGCATTCGGACATTTTTGATTCTGTTGAATTTTGGGATCGAGGCTGTAGCCCCACCTGGTGGGAATCTACAACAAAGAGGAGCACATAAACCTTCTCCACAAAAATATACTTATGCATGCCAATTTTCAAAGTGTTCGATTGAACGGTGTTGGAGTGGGTGATGCGATTTCATATATATAAACATTCATTTTTATATATGTAGATAGATTAACATTAAATGAGAACCTATCCTCTAACGAAATTTCTCTGTTCTTGGTGACTATGTTGGCAACTTGGCGATTGATTGAATGGTGCAGCATTTAATTTCCTGTAGTGCCACCTGGTGAGTATCTACAACAAAGAGGATAGCACAAAAACCTTCTCCGTAAAAATATACATACACATGTCAATTTTCATAGTGTTCCGCTGAACGGTGTTGTAGTGATGCGATTTCATATATACAAACATCCATTTATATATATATATATATAGAGAGAGAGAGAGAGAGAGAGAGAGAGATTACTATATATATTTCTGTTTTATTTATAATTCTTATTATTTTGCATACAGATTGATAATTCTTGTTATTGCATACAGATTTCTAATTCATGTTATTGCATACAGATTTCTAATTCATGTTATTGCATACTGATTTCTAATTCTTGTTATTGAATTTCTTATTATAATGCAGTTTTATTTTTCAGACCAATTAATTATTCATATTAATGTTAGAAAAAAACATTCTGTCTAAATAATGAAAAATTTCGTACAATACTTATTTAAAAAGTCTTATTTTAAGTAAAGAGATTTGAAAGCTTTTAAATGAAAACCCATTAATTATTGAAAGTTCTCAAATTAGGGATTTTATGGTCAAATTGCATGCTCAATTAGACTTCATATCACATCAAATTAAGTCGTAATTTGTTTTCATTTTTCTCCACTTTTCATAATAAGAGCGCACCTTTGGGTTCCTAATTTTTTTTATCTTAAAGCTAATTGAAACCAATTTAACGTAGAGACCATGAAGCTCTAATGATTTGGATAAAGTGGTCTAATACTCATAAATTGTAAGTAATTTCTTATCATAATTTCATCCTTAATTTCCCTCATTTATTTCTCGCTAGGCTCTCTGTAACCAAAATTATCATTTATTACTGTGTTTAAGATAGTTTAATGAATTAATTATAAAGTTGTATCATTTTTCAATTCACGTTTTTCTTAGAATTTATTAAATATAAAAAGCAATATGATCCTCTCTCTCTCTCTCCCTTTTTATTTTTTTCTGTTCTTTTATTTCATTTTCATTTTTTCTCGCTACTCTTTTTTTCTCCTTTCACGTTGTTGAAGACTTTTTTTATTTATCCTTTTCCCCCTTAATAAATGAATAATATTGTTTAAACTAGAGTAATTTCGATACAAAAAAACAGCAACAAATATCGTATTTATCGTGAAATTAGTTAAATTAGAATTAAGAATAATGACTAAGTTCAAATTGATAACCATATCTTTAGAAAAGCGCGATGAATACATTTTAATCAGTAAATTCGAGTTTAATGGAGGTGATTTACCTTTCTTTTCAAAAATGTAGCATGCCATATTGTTTTCTTTTCTAATAAGTATGCCTCTCGAAGCAGGAAAACGATTTACGTTAGAGCGATAAGTATTTCATTTTGAAAACGTACCATGTTGTTGTTGCCGTGTTTTTCAACCTGGGATACATATGAAGACGAGGGATTGATTAACAGAAATATACATTACAAACACAGATGAATATAGACTTTTTATTATACAAACGATGATCCCAGAATAGAACAGAAGGGGTGGGCTGCTTTCCATTCGCGAGACGGGAATCCATTTCTGGTGAAAGTCCGACTTCTTTTCCCGAAGATACATCCATACCTTTCTTGGGATTCGAACCCAAACCCATTCGATTACAAGCCAAGTGGCATATCCATCATTCTGGGTACGTATGTACCCAGCATAGTGGTAAAACGTACCATATAGATGTTTATAGCTGATTATAGCTAAATAAACCTTAAGCTGAAACAAGTATCTCACAATAATTTTTTAGAATAACTGTGTCAGATATTTTATATCTCTCGTCACACATTATCTAATATCACTAAATAAATTCAGGTCGAATCAACATTATCCTTACTAATATTATAAGCGTGAAAGTTTGTGTGGATGTATGGTACTCTTTCACGCAAAAACTCCTGGATGGATTTTAATGAAACTGTACAATAATATGGCTTATGCATCAGAATAACACATAGGCTATAATTTACAAAGATATTGTGTGAAGTGGTCAAAATATAACGATAATTGTCAAGTAAGTAGGAAATAATTCTGCCATCTGCAAAAAAGCCCGCGACAGCATATATCTTTCTTTTATGTGTGAATCAAAACTTTGCATTTTGTTTTGTCTACACCAGGTGCCAGGAACTGCGAAAGCTTGAACAGGTGGAGTGTGAGACTGATTACAATTTTAACATAAAATAAGTACAACAAAAAGTAACATTAACGTATTAAACTTCCAGATATAAATTATTTATACTATTTTAAGCATTCATTACACAAAATGTGTAACAATGTATTACTTTTGCTGAGCAGAGATCAGCTTAGGAAGGTGTTTTCAAAAATAGACCCACAAGAGAGTCACGGGGAGTTATAGATAAAAAATTAAAAAAAATCCATTTTATCAGCTATTAGATCTACAGACTTAAAACTTAACAAACAGGGGTTTTTTTATTCAGCTGAGATATACAAAAAGCTTTTTTTTTGTTTAATTTGCAATTTATGTAAAATTAGCCCATTAAAAACTTCTTAATCCTTCAATCTGCATTGTTCAATTTTTCAATTCACCCGAGCGAAGAACGGGTATAACATCTAGTTATACATAAATATTTCAAATTTGTGCTAGAAATGAATGGAAAAACGAAAAATAAAACTTATTAAAATTTCCAGTGTTTAATTGTTCTTGATTATTATTTGGAATAAAAAGTATATTATATTCACTACAACCAGTACATTCCACTGGACGTAAACCCCGTGATATATCAAAATATTGTCATCACGGAGTAAATGTCTGGAGCTACGACCAATGTTTTAATTTCATTTTATTCAGTTTTTGGTATATTTTAGAATTTTGTACAGTCTATGGTACATTTTGGTTCCTTTATATAATTTTAGCAGATGATTTGTTTTCTTGTTCAATTCATACTTTTCAGCAAACTGTTCAATTATAAGGGTTGCCCAAATTAAAATCGGACAGGTTCAATAAAAATAATGATTTTATTGGAAATCTAAAGAAATCTCTCTGGGAGCTGTAACACAGGGTTCATCGTTTTGGCAGCAAGTCTATGTCTTCCCTTTAGAAAGAACGTGTTTGATTCTTAAAGAAGTCCTGCCCACAGCTTCCTTCACTTCATCATCCACATGAAAACGTAATATTGTTCTTTAGTGGCATAAAGGCTTAGAAGTCACAGGGGGATAAATCCGAACCATACGGTGGGTGTTCTAACATTTCCCAACGCATTTTTCAAAGTTGATTTGGTTTCAAGGGAGACGTGGGGCGGATATTGTCATGGAGATCCGATATCGTTTGCTGACTTTCTCGAAAACTTTTACACCCAATGTTAGAAGACGTTCGACCTAAACAGGGCTTGCTATAGACTGTTTCTATTCGTCGATAGATTTCCGCATTTAACTCACCTCCTGCAATCAGAAACCGTACTATCGCACGTTGTTCTGATCTGGATGCATTCTTATACGGCACAACTTCACTTTCGATTCACTACCACTAACATGTTTTACTTTTTATCCCATTTAAAATGATTTACAGTTATATTAACGTCACACTTGTGATAACCTCCTACCTGGGGAAGCCATCTCTTCATCTACTCGATCTAGATTTTTGGAAGGTAATGATTGATGACCCAAGCTAGCCATAATAAAACCAATTTATTATTATCAAATATAATAATCAAAGACAATCTTACTCTAGGGGGGAAATCAAGAGTGATGTATCGTAGCCCTAAATCCTATGTGCATAAGCGCCTGGAATCCTAACCGCTTAACTTTAAGTAAAGCTATCCTATGAATCCCAACTTCCTTAATTTCTTTGACTCGCTAAAGCCCGTTCTATAATTACGCGTCTAACTTCCGATCCTTACCATAAGCTCACGGCGTTCAGCAACTCAGCTTCCTTTCCTCCATCTCCTTTTTCTATTACTAAACCTCCACCATATATCTACTAACTAATCTGCATATCTGGGTTTCTTTTTGAGAGGGTTGGCTGTTAAATAACTCGATTGAGGGCCCCAAAGATTCCCCAAGAAGATTAGTTGAAAGACTCCTTAAAGCCCCGTCACACACTATAAAGCAACACGAGAGCTATTGGTGACGAAACTCGCAATTTTGAACCTAAGTCAAGTGACAAGGACGACACCGGAGCTGGCACCCCCTATCTTAACTACCACATCATCAGGACAGATTTAACGTGCATCACCCTTTTCTACACGACGTGTCTTCAGTGGCACCAGAACTTAAGCCCACGACACTTCGGCCTAGAGTTTGTGACCATAACGACAAGTCTACAGCGGCCACAAAAAGGATTTTAAATACACAATTTTCCAATTGTTTATGCTCAAAATAAAATATTGACCTTTTAAGCCTGACTTTTATTTTCTTATACCCACATGTATTGCGTTTTTAGAATCTATGCCTTAGTCGATTTGCTTGCCTCTAAAGGGCAGTAACAAAAATGTTTAAATTTGATTTGAAAAATTTTATTTAAAGCAAAAAGATAATTATTTTTTCTTTATGATAAAAAATGGAATTACTAACGTAATTTGAATTTAAATGAAGAAAAAGGAATACTGCGCCTAAAAAGTACGGATTAGTTTTACAT
The DNA here is from genome assembly GCA_019973955.1 of Trichonephila inaurata madagascariensis. Classification (NCBI taxonomy): domain Eukaryota; kingdom Metazoa; phylum Arthropoda; class Arachnida; order Araneae; family Nephilidae; genus Trichonephila; species Trichonephila inaurata. Next base: position 169,597 of record BMAV01000866.1, on the reverse strand, counting down.
AAAAAATAGTAAATACGAATCGATTTTCAAGGGTTCCTTGTTTTAATTTCGTCAAGTGATGTAAAACAGATTAAACTACGGTACTGAAAAGCACAGGTAATTGATTTAATTTGCTGCTTCTTTTTATTTTATTTTCCCGTAATTATTTGATGGCAAAGCTCTACTGAGAATTAATCATTTTGCTTTGCTCTTTTACCAATTACTTTTTAATCTTGAATTACCTATTTAAGTATTTAAAGTTAATGTGTTTTTTTTTTCTTTCCAAAGTTTCTCATAATTAATAAAACACAGATTGTAAAACATTAAAATATCTTTATTAGTATTTTCATAATTTGAATTTTTGTTTTGATTTTTTTGTAAATATTAATTTAATTCTTTTAGAAAAAGTTAATTAGATTTTCAATTGAATCTCAATTATCTTTCAGCCAATATAATAAGTGTTATACAAACAAAGCTATTTCAAATGATAGTAGTGCTACGTGTATAAAGTATATATAAATGGCAAATTCCAGCAGAGGAAAAGTAAATCTAAGTCCAATACGGAACACAGCATGTGTAACTAGATTGTCCAGACATAAAAGTAAACAGCACAATTACGGATATATAATCGTCTTTTTAATCTTCACATCTATACCTCTAACAAGCTGACTTTGGGACTCCAATGTTATTTGGGGGGGGGGGGGGGAACAAAATTTTAAAAGATGATCAATATATATTTATGGTATATATTCTTTTCTAAGAAGTTTAAGAGGTAATTATTAACCAAACAGTAATAAATGAATTTTTTAATATTACCGAATTTCTCAATTTTGTGTGTAGTTATGGAACGTACATATATATATGTATATCAATTTTGTGATATGGCCCCTCTTTGGTGACCATATCTTTGATTGTCAGCGTGAGTTAGAGGTGTGGGATTCTCAAAATGAACAGACATTTTAAATTCTTAATATGACTTTATTAAGAATATAACTTAAACGTCTAACAATTTAGATAAATTTATATAAGTGAGAATCTATAATGAACCACACACACAAACACATAATGATAGTTAAACCGAATCGCGTAATTTAGACCACTTTATCTAAATAATTATATTATCCGCCTACTCTGACTTCTGATAATATTAGAAGTTCTAATATCAAATAATCAGTCCTACCTTAATCCAAACTAAGATTCGATCACTGAATAGAAACGTCTGGGCACGCGTGCAATGGTATGCACCTTGTAGCAACTGCAGGGTGTCTGGGTAACTTTACGATAGGCTATCAATTCACGCTTGTATCTCCTCCAAACATAACTTTCCCTAAATTGCCATATTGCTTACTGAAACTTCTGTTCTTTTAAAAGCTATCTTATTTGCATTTCTCACTCGCATTTCGCTTCTTGGATTTTGGTTGGAAAAGAGTTGCCATTAATCTTGGCCGTCAAAGAACCCAGAGGTTATGTTAAAGAAAAGACGCGTGAGCCCGTCACAATTTATAAAAAATATTATTTTCAATATCTTTTTCGAAATAATAACCTAACCACGCACAAAATAGAAAAATTCAATGCTATTGAAAAGTTCTTCTGTTAATGTTTGAGTCCTGATTACCCCATAAACTTTAAAGGACGTATATTCAATATCTTATACATTTAAAAATTTCTACATTTTGACAACTAACCAAATTATTGGCTAAGTTTTATTAGTGGTGTGCTGATATCGCAGAATTGAAGTTGGTTGAATTCTCATCCATTTTTGGGAGATTTTACTCAATATACCCTTTTACAATTTGGATTTATTGTCTATATTTTATCTGGTTTCTTACTTACCGAATTGCAAAAGGGTTAAAAGCTGTACCATCAAACTAATTTAAACCCACTTATATATATATATATATTCGGTTCTAGGTCCAAAATTGCTTTTTGACTCATTTGGTTCCTTTTTGAATTTTTGTTGAATAGTTTTTCTTTTTTTCCTTTTATATATTCTTTACGTTGTTTAGTGGATAAATTCTATTATATGTTCTTTCATGTTTTTTTATGTTTTCTATATTTTTCATATATAGAGTGTGTGTGTGCGTTTGTAAATATTTCTATATTCTCAAAAACTCAACATGTTATTTTCATTCTTATATA
>BMAV01000866.1:116844-131005 GCA_019973955.1 Trichonephila inaurata madagascariensis | reverse complement strand
TTTTTTTTGTCAAAATGTCCTTAAAACAATTTTATACATGTATTCTAATCTAAGTGACACTAAATATCACGAAAAGTAGCCATTTATGCGCTTTTTTAAAATCATGGTTCCGAACGTAGTCGGATACCTTAAAATTGTTAAATCCATACAAAAACTTTAATTTCATAAAAGTCGCGCATTTATAGGTACATCAACCTATACGTTCTCCTTTATTGCTACTTAATTGACATGTGGCCTCTAATGGTAAAAAGGTTTCCCTTATCTGTCTTATATAACTCAAACTCAGTGGTGCAATAGACCATGAGGGCCAGGGCTTACTGTGCCCATCCCAGTATACGTGACCATTGGGTGCTAAGATGCATGAGCAGATGTCCCGATCAGGTGGTCAGTCTGAAGCGAGATCCCCAGTGTTTAAGTCCCCAAGCAAGCTTGTTGCTCATTTATCGACCCACTCCGTCTTATATAGTTTATTTATAAAATCAACAATAACTTTCGAGAATTGCATTTCTTTAAAAATGATCCTACGATTTTTTTCAGTAATAACATGAATTAAATACCCTACCATTCGTAACCCAAGGGGTAGGTAGTTACTATAAAAAATCACCAACCTCCTTTTTTTTTTTTCTTCATTCCTAAACGTCCCTACGAACTTAAAAGCTCATTTAAGTGACAAGCACTTTGACAAGCAAAAGATAGATGAGAAATCTATCCCAACACGCGATAGTCCTCTTAAACTCCAACTCGAACTTAACATAGTAACCAACTTCGTCACAACACCATTAACCTTGACTCGAGAAGAATTCCATCCTTTGTTACTGATAACCATCTCATGGTTCTATGGAGCAGTAATCACGAAACGTGCTTAGCTAAGGTTATGTTTGACTTGGTAGTGGTTTAATTTTTTTTTTATCTCGGTGAGAGAGGAAAAACTTCCTGCTAATATTTTCTTTCAGCTGCTTAGCGTGCTGGTACATAATTGTTCCCAGAGCAATGGTTACAAAACACAACAATCGTTCCAAACCAGTGTGTACTGATGAATTGTAAAGTCTCGTATGACCCATTCGTTTGTTTGATCGTTGATTGTGTATGGACAAAGACGGTAACACGCTGTATAAGTCTCTGTGAATCGCTACATTTTTGATATTATCAGTGATTTTTTTTTTTGTCTGGATTTTCCTGAACTTCCGCCACTGTGTATTGCTAAATATATCCCTAAATAAACTGTGTTTATATCATAAACTCATTTTTACGCAAATCTAAGATGTAATGATTATGGATTATATGAATGTGATGATTATTTATTAAAATTTAAGTAGGGGGTATGGTTAAAATTTAATTTCTGATGGATCTATAGTATTAGACCTGTCATGTAAAGCAGTGCTTCGCAACCTTTTTATCTCCGCGGGCCGGTCAACGTTTGTTAATTTTACCGCGGCCCGCTGAGGGGGAGGACGTTGATTGTTTATAATTTAGACTGTTTTGATTTAATAATTTTAATTCAATTGTGTATTTAATCTCGACTTCAGAATAAAATATAGCTACACCAAAAAATGAATATAAAGTGATTTTCATAAAAAGTACCCCAAACCCAAGAAAAATATACCACAATAAATAAAAGGGAAATAATTTAATGTTTCTTGTGCGGACCGATAGTATTTGATCCACGGACCGGAGGTTGGAGACCACTGATGTAAAGGAACCGATGCATGCGCGATAAATCTATCGAGGCCCAAAGCCCTCCCGTGGACGTTTGGAAGGGAGGGCGAGAGCTTGGGTGTCGTCCTCGTCACTTGTTCGTGGTTCAAAATTACGAGGTCCGTCACCAGATACCCTTGAATTGCTTTAGAGTGCAATTTAAATTAAAATCAAATCAATAGCCTTAGAATGAGTTTTACTAACATCGACGACGGACCTCACAATTTTGAACCTCGATCAAGTGACGAGGACGACGCCTGCCACCATCATCTCAACTATCATACCATACCAACCGGGAGAATATTGAGCCTCGACAAATTAAACGAGCTTCGGCTTTCTCTACGGTCGCGGCAGCCGAGTGGTATAGGTATCGGATCGTACTGGCTTTGTCACGAGTTCGAGCCCAGTACCACTAAAGACCCGCCGTGTAGGCAGCGATGCACGCTTAATCTGTCAAGAGCTGAAACGTCCTCCCGTTGGTGTGGTAGTTCGGAGAGGGGATGCCAGCTCAGGTGTCGTCAACGTTACTTGACCATGGTTCAAAATTGCGTGGTCCGTCGCCAAAAGCCCTCGTGTAGCTGAACAGTGCGACGTTAATATTCACTCATCCATTCGGCTTCTTCTACACGGACTCGAACCCGCGACACTTCTGCCACGAGTTCGTGACCATAACTTAGACTACCGCGGCCATTAGAGGAAGATAAGGTAGAATGTTCTTTCTTGCTGAGATCAAATACAATTTGTTTCCATTTAAGCTATACTTAATGTTTAAGTATACGGGGGGTTAACTGCTCCCCCCCCCCCCCCCAAGGGATTTGCCTCAATGACAAGCAAGGGATTTATGATCCTCTGGTAGCTTAGTGATCTTTTCTCTCTTACGGGTATATAGACACAGATGGCACACTCCCAAGTCTAGCTGTTTTCGACCCTCCTTTATCAAGCAATATTTATTTATTCTTCATCCTGAGTTTAGATTATACATTTAAGAGGTGGCCGCGGTTGCCTATCGATTATGGTCACGAACTCGTAGCCGGTGTATCATGGGTTCAAGTCCTGGGGCCTCTAAAGATCCGCCATGTATAAGGGCTGATGCACGTTAAATCTGTCTAGGCTGTGTCCTTCTGTTGATGAGGTGTAGTAGGACAGTAGGGTGCCATCTCAGGTGTCGTCCTCGTCACTTGACCGCGGTTCAAAATTACGAGGTTCGTCACCAATAGCCCTCGTGTTTAAAATGCGACGTTAATAAAAACACACGCAGTTCGCTATTATCGGAGCAGGGACCGCATTCGGCTATCAACCTACCTGTAAATTATAATTTGTTTTACTTAAGAGATAAATGTTATTTTTTTTCATCACTTGATTGTGTCAGATCCAAGGCCCATGAAATTCATCATAGCAAAGGGTAAGAATGTATGCCTATCGTCAGCCGTAGCTTTTAGCACCATACAGGTGACAGTACGATTTGGCTCGGTTGCGCTTCAACACCTTGAGGGTGGTCAGGGGCTTACCACCTCTTCCTCTTCCAACCTCATGAGGACTTGCAGCTCGACGACTATTTAGAGTACCTCCATGATGCCCTATATAACTACTTTAGTCATTACTTACAAGCCACTACTTGTGGGCATCCATGCCTTCTCCTGGATTCGAACCCAGACCTACGGCACAGCGGTCGCTTCACTAACCACTGTACTGGATGGGTGGTGAGAGAAATATTATGCCTTAATAAATCCGAATTTTTAACGTTAATTGCACGTCAGAAATTTTTGATACATAATCACTTTATTTTTTACAAATATGAAACTTTTTTTCACTGCTTATTTACTGCTCGAACGTGTTCTCCACTGTGGAAGTATTTCATGTTTTGCACCTTAAGAAGGTTGTAAAAAATATTGCACATGTAATTATTTTGATTTAGTAAATTTTACTTCTTATTTATATAAAATTTTGTATCGTTCGAGCAACGTCAGTTTTTCCACTATGTGTACATATTAATAATCTCCTGTGATTACAAATTTCTTGGTAATTTTACAATAAGAGACATCTGCTAAAACCTGAAATGCTGCACTTTAAACATACATTCCGAAACTCATTTTGAAATATTTTAATATTCATTTTCCTTTAAACAAATAGCTATTTTTTCCCCCAAATTGTCTCGATTATAATTCCATTTCAATGACATACTGATGCAGCTGGACATCTTGGCAATTGTTCAAAATTCTCTGAAAATATCCCCCTTCAAAAAATATTCTAAAGATGAGTAAGTAGGCAAATAAGAGCACACAGAGCAGCTTTTCATCGTGTCGTTTTAATAAGTACCCATTACTAAGAAAAACATCTGATTGGATTACTGAGATGACTAATAAAAACTAGTAATATCCGCGTAAAACATGTGTCCGAAAAATCTGTCTTTTCGAATTTTATTTCACTCGGAGGGATTAAAATTTGTTTTTGTTATCTACTCGTTGCTTACTGAAGTGTTACGCGAAATTCCGTGGACCGTGAAATCGAAGTGCTGATATGATAAAGAGAGGAATTTCCAGTATGCGTGGATTTTGAGGATATTAAATGTTGATCTGTGTGTGTGACAACAAAACGTGGGCGTAAGTGACTCAGTTTGCCGAGACTGTTTTGGCTTGTTTCAGTCAGTTGCGGATTTAACTTGAGCGGTGTCGAGGCGGTGTCGGAGGAACCAGGAAATTAATAGGTAAGAGTGGAGTTGTTTTTTGAGATGTTCAATATTTTCCGCATTGTTTTTGTTTTCTTTTTAGAGTGTATGCGGCGTGCGATTCATTGTTTTGAAGTGTTGATAAAATGTAAACTTTTTTTTAAGTTAAATATTTTATTTAAGTTGGTAGTTACGTCACTGTGTGCTTTACGAAAATATTTTATTGATATTTATTTTGTATTATTTCTGTTGTGGGGGGTATTTTTGTTCTCGGAGCAAAAGTTAGGAATTGTGTGTTTTATGAAAACGAAATCTTTATTTCCCTCAAACATAAATTTTGGACACATTTGAATGGAATGTTTCAGTTCTTTAAAAGTTAATATGAATAATTATTGCTTTTGATGTAATATTTTTGGCAATTGAAACTCTGCAAAATGCATACTTGCTGACACAATGCATTTGACACAATGATATTTCAAGTAATTTGTTAACAAAATAAGATAGTAGGATTTTCAGCACATGTAATAATCGTTGCCGTTTGGATATATCAATATTCAACATGTGGGAACCGGATACGTTGATTGTGGGGTCATTTTTAATGATATGCACAGTAATTTTAAAAAGGTGCGGATCTCCAGTATCCTCCGCATCCACAATGTGTTCCTAGAGCCAAAACAATTACTCGCCAGCAATTTTATTGTTCAAATGGTTGCCATTTATCTTGCTGTTTCAGTAATAGACTGTTAATAACCCTCGTAAATAGACACTGCATGTATACTTTTGACGATCAGTGTGTTACCCAGTAATGTCTGACACATATAGCATCACATGTCGTATATACAGCTAAAGGTTCGACATCCAATTTTGTTGGATAGCGAGCCACATAGGTAATTTAGGAAATGAACTATTGGACTGTGCAATTGGATCTGCCTCGGCTTTGTTGCAGCTGACAGTCCCGCTTTCGGATGTTCAAGATCAGCGGTATAGGAGAAACTTAGGATGTGGAGAACGAAAATAAACTCCACTGGATTAACCCTGTTATATTGGTTTCACCTATTGTTCTCATGCGAAGAGCGGACATCGAAACTAACTTGCCTTGGCTTTAAAACACCCGTTTGACTCTGTCATTTGCTGTTGGGCGAGAAAGCTCCCAAGTGTCCCTCTTGTCATGTTGTATTTTAATTGAATGCCCTGTGTTTCATGATCACCGCATGACATTTTTAAATCTTGTCTGCTCTAGTAGAGGAACATTCGCACCAAATTCTATTTGCGTTTGTTTTTAAAAATATATTTTTTTATCTGATTTAATTGTATTCTTGTACTATTTATGATGTTCTTAATATAATCTTGTAGACATATATGTCCTTTCAAAAAGTGTTTGGGCTCAATTTAACCATAGTTGGCTTTTGGGTCAGAAAACTTCCAAAATCACTCTCATTGGTATATCAATATGTGTTCGATTTCAAGTAGATTTAAACATAGTTTAAGCAGAATGACTACTGTTTTTTGTCTTTCTAATTTTGATCTCCAATATATCTCTTGTAAGCATGCTTCTTTGCAAAGTTACCAACTAGCTTTGATTGTCTCTGATTATGCTACTTGAATTGATTAAAAACAAAAGCAGGTTTTAAATTTTTATTCTAAATATAAAAATTTCATTTGTAACGTATATAAATACTTTTGAAAACACTAAGTCGTGAAGAAGGGAAATTATTATTGCAAGAATTTAAAGTTTGTTGTGCAGGATAAAGGGGGCTTTTATTTTTTGTTATATAATAAAACTTACTCGGATATTAGGCAGGTACATATGAGAGGGAGGGGGGCTTCCTTAGGTGTAATTCTTGTCGCGTGATAGTGATTAATATTTTTTAAGTCATTTTCCTAACCATTAAGGGTTTGTTTACAAATTTTAAAACGGTTCATTTATGAAACTGCGGATCATTACTACACTTTGTATTTTGAAGATTAAATCCTGGAGAGATAAGGCATTAAGGATGAGTAAATAGTAGTAGTTTTCACAATTACAATGGATTATGCGCACAAATTAGTATGACAAGGTTTACCATCCATGAAAATATTTCTTTAACCTGCATTATTTTTTGACTTTCGTGCGGTTTAAATGGCTAGACCATATCAACATAAACACAAAAAAATGACTTCATTGTACTTCGTAAGTGATTCTATTTTCTTGTGACACTCCTTTAAGCACGCGTGACTAAACAAAAAATTCGAAAATGAGTGGAATTTACCACCGGCCCACTGACCCAAACGCCACAAAAGAACCCTTCACGCAAAATTGATCCTTGCCGATCGTACCATTAAGTCGGATTATCTTCGGATTGTCCTTTTCCTTGATGTCTCGGTGCATCCTTTCTACGGTCACGGCCAAGTGGCTTTTCAATCTTACTTTTGTTGCCTTCTGAATTATGCATGCCGTGTCAGTGCCCCACATAATTTGCCCGGTAAAGTGTCCTCTATTGTCTGTTTCGCTACAACAATTGGAAGTTCCCCGTGCTGATTGCCCTGCTGGAGCTGAAACTACTGTGGTTTGTTGAAGATAATGACATTATAGTTTGTGGAAATGGAAATTATGCATGCATTCGCCGTAGGATAATATTTCGTCTTCGTACTAAGAATTGCTACTTTTTGCATATAAGGTGGTTCTTATTAAATCTAAAAGATGGCCTGTCTGCGAACTTTCCATCACATATTAGGTTGTTTGTATTACTAATGAGTGGAGATGATTTCTAGAAACTTTCTACTTATACCTTCTCTTTATTTTAAAACGTTAAGTCGACCTTTGCTTGAGGGAAATGCTGATATTTTATAAATTTCCGATCTTTCATTCACGTGAACCAGTATTAAATTTTAATGACTAATGATTTTCAAGTAATGGGGCTAAATTCATGATGGTCATATGATAAACGCAATCGCCTGTTCTCCATTGAATTCAAAACTGACGTTAGTTTTGTACTTGTTTTTGTTCTTCTAGTACAGTTTAGATAAAACTTCAAATTTGATAGTATAGGGAACAGATTTTCCAATGTTTAGCATTCTTCAGAATTTTTTAATTTAAAAAAATTCTGATACTAAACGTGTACTTTTAAATCGAGTGCACTTTGTTTACCTAAATACATTGTTGTTATTGGCATATGTATACTTTTTAAAAGAAAGTTTCAGCAAAAAGCAAAAGTTGGCAGTTGCGAAGCAAATGAACTGATTGGCTAGAAACACGAGATTGCAGTTACGTTACTATGACGTCACATGAATTTAGCCAATTGTGTATAATTTATTAAATCATTTCCAGATAAAACACTTAGTTCATGTTTTTATTCGCCGATGTATTCATTAGGACATCCTATCGGTACAGAATTTAATATTGCCACTGTTAGCAAATAAACGACTTCCAAATTAAATGAGTTTTGCTATTTTGAATTCACAGTCGGGTTTCTCAGTTACTTTTAGCAATCTGTTTTTAATAAGTTTTGGGATAAAATGTAAACAAAATGTGCTGTGGAAATTTAAAACATCTAATACATGAGATCGCTATTCTAATAGAATAAGATTGGCTATGCAGAGATGTGCCAGTGGCCGCAGAGAGTGGTCATGGTCATGAGCTCGTGGCCGGCGTGTCTCAAGTTCGAGCCCTTGTGCGACTTAAGATCTGCCGTGTAGAGGAGGCCGTGCACGCTAATTCTGTCGAGGCTCAAAGGGGTGTAGTAGTTTGGAGATGGGATGCCAGCTCGGGCGTCGTCCTCGCCAATATCCCCCGCGTTACTTTATAATGCGATGCCATTACACTCGGATGTTCCGTAATTGTGAATCCAAAAATAGCATAGCACGATTAATTAGGAAGCTGTCATGAGTTTACTAATTTCGACTGTTTTCTTTCAAATTGGTTTCCTATTATAATTCTGTATTGTATCTCAGTCAAGGATCCGTGGAGGACGGCATTGTCTGCCAAAAAAATTCAATTGGGACAAAACAGGAAGCTGTTTTTAATGAAGTGCATAGAAGCAAATCTGGAAAACCCGTGGCGGATGTATGGTCGAATAAATACCGGAAGCAATTCAGTTTTGTTGAGCGACAAATGTTTTCCATTACTTTCATTTGGAATTACTCTTTCTCGTAGCATCAAGTCAAAATGATTGATTACTTAGCGTCGTTTACGAAATTAAAAATAGTACATCGAACTTATTGCTCAAACTCATTTCGTTTCAAATAGTAAACAATGCATTGTACAAGGTGATTTTATTTTATTTAGGTCACCTTTAGCTCGATTGAAAAACCGCTATGACTCCAAATTTGGTATGGAGACTGATGACAATGGAAGCAAGATTTCGTTAAAAAAAATGGCTGATTGGGATATTGACGGCGCTGTTATACCTTACTAAACCGAGAATAGGTATAAAACACGGTTATGAAAGCAAAATCTAAATGTATGCTTTCCTATGCGACAATCACCTCAGTAATTTGGACTACAAAAATACGTAAACAGTTCCAAATAATAGTATTCTCAGTTGAAGTGACCCACACACAATTCGAATATGCGACTCTCATTACCAGAGCGCCCACATTATTAGTAAAGCTATGTTATCTCAATCATTCACAGCTGTTCACGGGCTTAGAACCGTACAAAAGCTATGGAAGGTGACCTTATTGCGGGATGTGTTTGAAAGGAATGATTAAGAAGTTCTAAGAAACAGTCATTGAGATGATTCACCCTGGCACAGTACGTAAACCTGTGCCAGAAGAGGTGATAACAATTGTTGCAAATGAAATCGTCGACTGATCTCAAGGAATCATTGAGGATACACATATAACAGTGGGAAATATTCCTTGTGACATGTTGGGAACCCGTAGGAAATGTACAGGGAATGCACGGTGTAATATTGAATGTTGTCGAACTCCTCACTTAGGGAGTGAATGTAGTGAATAAATTTAACATTCCACTCTAATTTTGCATGTTTTGCTTTTTTTGTTTGTTTTGTTACACTTTTTACATCGTACTGCGCCACAAATATCCCAAACGTTGATTTTTTTTTAACTAAATTTTTTTCCAATGGAATTTAGCTTCCTACGTTAATATTTGTCTCCGTACGAGGTTTGATGCAATTTCAGTTGTTAGATCGAACTACATGTGCTCTGAATAGTCAGGTTTTTTTTTTTTTTTTTTTTTAAATCAGCCTGTATTTTTAGGATGCAACGTTCAAATGTCCAGTTTAGAAATTTTGTTAGACAAATTTATGAACAGCCAATTCTCTCAAATGGCAAAACATAAGTGGCTATCTTGCCGCTATCTGTACATATATTTCCATTCACAAATTCTAGAATTTCGAATCGTCAATTTCTAGAACATTTGATGCTTCTTTGGAGAAGCCGATGTTAAGGTTTTCATCCAAAACTGGAAAGAACAAAAAAATTTACTATAAAATGCTTTTCCTGATTTCCCATCTCAATACCATTGTAAGAATTACGACCGCAATAGAACAAAAGGAAGAGCACGTATACTTCGGCAAGATAGTTTTTAAAACTCCTTTCTCCACGTACATAATTAAGCACTAAACATATGAACCCCATTGTTACGGAAAAAAAAGTTATTTGCATGTGTCTTATTTATTATCACGCCAACAAGAGGCGGGGTTTTCCCTTCTGAAATATCCTCTGTGTATACTCGTAACCGTAACCGATGAACTCTGGCTTGTGGAACTGAAACTTGTTTTTCCTTCTGGAGGCCCCCTTCCGTTTGTTCCGCGACTGTATGTGCCTCTTCACTCCTCGAATTTTTTTAATTGACGGTTATGCACCATCCATTGTTTCAAAGTTTTTCCATTGTCTCCGTTTATTCGTTAGATTTGTTTAGAGATTTCTGCTTAACCAAAGTTTAGTTTTTGAAATAATAATGTTGTGCTATTGCTGTATGGAAATTTTCCTTGTACTCATCTTATGTGACCGATAAAATGAGTTTAAGTAGATACAACTAAAAATAATACGAAGAAAAAAAGTTTGTGCGTGTGTGTGGGAGGGGGGAGGTTATAACTATTTGACCTTGTATCAATCGCAAGTACAATGATTTGTTTTAGACGCTCTTGTTTTTCTCAAAATTGATATTGAACTTTGCCATTCTAGAATAATTGTTTCGATTTGTTTTATTTGCTGTGATATAATATTTCCTAAACACAATGTAAATATTTACGTTGTTGTATGCAAGAGTTGAATATTTCATCTCGTATGAAAAATATTTTTCTGCAGCTTTTTGAAAAATTAGTTTTAATTTCTTTAACTAGATATTATTTTGAATGTTATTTTTCCATTTACATTTGTAAGTATTTTTTCGTTCGCTGAATAAAAGCGTTAGTCTAATAACAGAAAAACGTACGAAGGGTTAAAGTTTTTAGTCTCTGTTGAGATTAGGACTTCTGCTCTTAAAATCGAATCGTTTGTGTAACAGAGGTCGGAAAATAGCGGCCCACCAAGACAATCCGAGAACCAAATAGACGGTAAATGTTCTCTATATTTGGGTTGGCATGTATTTTTATGCTAAGTTTTCCTTTCATGAAGATCAGCAAAAGTAAATATAGATGCCCGTTTCAGTGCATCCCATTTCATGTCGAACTTTACGGCAATGAAATGGCGGACAAACTAGCGAAGGAGGGCTGTAATCTAACTCCCTCCACATCCGCCCTTACCCATTTGGAATTACACTTGTTAAAAAAATCTCTAAATTTGGTAGAGGGGAGGGCGCCTCCCACTGATCATTGGTAATGGACCCGGTCTGGCCCTAGCCCTCAAGTCTGACAGATGCTTCCAAACTACACTCTCTTGTTTTGCCAATGTTCACATCAAGTGCCTCTCGTTCTCAGCGATCAAAAGGATCTTCATCTGGGCAAGGTGTTAAAACCACCAGGCTCTCTCTCTTCCCCCCAACACATAATGAGTTGCATGGATCTCACAAGCAAAGATGTCTACATTGATCCCCCCTACGTGTGCTCGAATTTTTTTTCAGAGAGTCAACGATTTAATTGGTCTTGTCTGACTCCGTTAGAACCCCTGGTGGATTAGCAGCAGCAACAACAACAACAAATATAAATGCAAGTTGGCTGACATTAACTTATAGGCTGTGATGGGGAGAGATAATTTCAACAGCAATTCACTCCTTGATTTAAACACACAAAAATGTCGAAAAAATGTCTCATTTAACTGATTCTAAAATTACATGCGCTTGCAGCTATAGATATGAAATTAGCAAGATAAATTGAATAAAACTACCACTATTTTATTTAACTTATAATAGTTATTCATTTTTATAGTGCAGTTTATACCTTTTCTGTGATACTCAGTTTACTAATGAATGCAATCATTTTTAAAAGGTGCGACCCTCCCGTATCCTTTTCCTCAATGTGGCCCTCGACCAGTGGTGTAACGCACACCCCCGCATTGCAGAGGGCCCAAAGCCTATGTTATGTAAAGCCGCATTCAAACCAAGGCTGTTAGCGTCGAGCGTCTAGCCAATCAGAGAATTCATCTCGCCCGAGATCAAGTCTCTGATTGGCTAGACGCTTAACGCTCGACGCTGACAGCCTTGGTGTGAATGCAGCTTTACGGTTTTGCAGTCGTTTGTAAGATCTGGCTTGAGGCCCAAAACCTGACTTTGCAGGTTGGGGGGGGGGCTAATATTCTCCATTACGCCACTGCCCTCGACCCTAAATAATTGTCTTCCCCTGGTCTAACTGAATCATGGCTAAAAAAGATATCGCAGGGTTGAGGTTTTTAGCCTCGATCAGTGGTGGGCATTAAGTCGATCGCTATCGACCGGTGGGCCACCACGATATTATAGGGGGACCTAGACCCTAGATACTAAAAGAAACATGTTTGTGGAACATCGATGGCAGCTAAATTGGGGACTGGGTGGACCGCAACATCTTGAAAAAGTTAGAGGTTGCCCGTACCTTGAAAAACTGCCCACCCCTGGTCTCGATTAACTTTGTTGAAATGAAGGCTTCTGCACTTGAAATCGGATCATTTGTAAGAATATACTTTACGATTAAAATTAATTTAATCCATTATTTCATATCGCGTCCTTTCATCTGCTTACCAGAAAGCGTTTGTAAATTACGTTTATTACGTGGGTTTTAAATTGCTGCGATTTTTAACAAATATTAACACAAATAGCTTAATTAATACTAAATTTATGAACAAAATGTTAAATGCTACTCTACTTGTTAGCTTAAGCTTAGCTCTATTCGTCATAGCACTTTAACCTTGCATTAAAAGAATCGTTATGGCTGTTCGGGAACGAAATATCACCGTGAAGACAAATTGATGGAATTACATGAAACAACGTACAATAAAATAAATCCTATGAATGCCACTGTGTGTCATTGATTTTTTTTTTTCCTTCCCCTGAGCAGAATCAACTAACCCTTTTATGCCATATTTTTTTACGATCTTGGACCCGATGGGTTATTTTAATATCCACAGTTTATCCAAGCACACAATCTGTCTTTTTATATGCACCTGTTGCTTAATAACTGTTTTGTTCGTATTGTTCTGCTAACCATGTGTGTGTTTGCTTATCATTATTTTTATACATCATGGTTGTCATCATTTTGTGTGAGTGCTTTTTTTTTCATTTCTTCAGTCATTTTTGTCTTGAGAGACAATTTAAATGGAATTCTACAAATATATTTTTAAATACACTTGCAAACGTGACTTGAATAAAATGCTCTAATCTTTAATACAAAGGTCATGCATGCATATTTATTTGGAATATAAAAAAAATTGTTATGCGCAGTGGAAATGTACATAACTTCTCTACTTGGTGGAGAGTTTTGTGGTCATGAGTAATTTAATCACTGATCATGGGCAAGGACAAATAAAGTAGGTTATAAATAAGGTCTTATGTAAAGATATGCAACCTGTTGTAAGATCAGGAAATGTATACATGGATGCCTTTACATTTATATCATTTACTTGCTTTTCTTTAGATATTTAACCGCAAATGGATTGTTCTAGAATAAAGTCGTGAGAGAATTGTATATTCTGTACCTGTACTATACGTGACCTTGACTTACCTACGCGATTAGATGCTACAGTTTAGTCTTCATATTTTTCTTTTTGCCGTAAAATCCGGCGTATAACGCGCACCTATATTTAGAACTGCAATTTTTAATTTTTAAATATATTTGCCGTATATCGTGCACTCTTTTTTTTACGAAGAGACCTGAAATGTACGTGTGCAATGTTATGTTTTGAAGTTATTTATTCGATGTATTATCCCAGGCTTTCGAGTGGCCGCGGTAGCCGAGTGGTATAGGTATCGGATCGTGGCTTGCCTTGTCACGAGTTCGAGCCCGGTACCACTAAAGACCCGCCTTGTAGGGCAGCGATGCACGCTAAATCTGTCGAGAGCTGAAACGTCCTCCCCTGTTGGTATGGTGTGGTAGTTAGGAGAGGGGGGTGCCAGCTCAGGTGTCGTCCACGTCACTTGACCATGGTTCAAAATTATGTGGTCCGTCGCCAAAAGCCCTCGTGTAGCTGAACAGTGCGACGTTAGTATTCAATCAACCAACCAACCAACCCAGGCTTTCGAAAAAATATTATGCTTCTAGAAGTACAACCCTTAAAATTCACAAGAAAGGTCATTTCCAGTCAACAGTATTCCGATGTATGTAGCAGTCTAATTTTTTTTTTCTCTATGCTCATCTTTTTTCATTTTTTAAAGCTTTTATTTTCATACCCGGTATATAACGCCCACCCGTAAATTTCGATCTTATTTTTTGTTAGAAGTGCGCTTCTTAT
>BMAV01000866.1:88217-111844 GCA_019973955.1 Trichonephila inaurata madagascariensis | reverse complement strand
ATTCTATATAATATATAAATCATAATTTCTTTTTATTAATCCTAGATAATTTTTATTTATAGTTCAGTTTAGAGTACTTGTTGTCAATCCCCATCTTCTTCCATCTGTAACTGGAGCAATCAATATGTATATTACTGTAAGTATACATTAAGATTGTTTCATTTATTTGTTAAGCATTTAAATATTGAAATAAGGCTTTGGGACAGAGGTGGACAATTGTTTTGGCTCGAGGGCCACATTGAGGGATTCAGGAAGGATGCTCCTTTTATATTATCCATTAGTTAGCTTTGCATCTCTGAAAATATCTAAATTGTACCTTACAAATTAATAAATATAAAAGTGAGTTTTATTCAAATTATTTATATATATATACTGTGCTAGTTTTATATTTGCAACTGCAAGCACATTTAAAATTTTAAGGCACATTTGTCTCATTAAACAGATTTTATCATACTTTTCTACATTTTTTTTTTTTTAAAATCAGGAGTTAGATTGATTATAGAAATTTTGTTATCCACCTTGCATTTATATTTACTCTTGTCGATCTTCATGCAAGAAAGACTTTGCTCACAAATATATGTTGACTCAAATATAAAGATTTTCCCAGAAAATTTCTTGATACACAGAAATTTTTCAGCAGATTTGTAGAAGTCAATGTCGTAGCATTAAATATTTCCTTCACACTGATTTGAATCCAAATCAATGAGCTCTAGCTGCAGCTCCTCGGGTGCTGTATCAATATCACCAGTAATGGGAAAAGAGGGTAAATTGAACCATTTCTTAAAACACTGAAATCTTCTACTGACCTTGTCCTCCAAACTTTGCGTATCTCTAATCTTAGCAGATACATTTTCAGGTATTTTGTTTTCCTAAAACTGTTTTCATAATGGAATATAAAAGACAATTTTTTGTCACACATGGGAAAGAAATCTTGGTTTAAAGCAGATTTTCTAACTATCTTGCTGGACCACTATTTGCTCACCCCTGTTTTAGGGTTTCAAATTGATTTGATTTTTATTATGGTTAATGGATATTATTATTAAAAAACAGAAATCATAACTTGTTATGAAAAGAATATTACTTGTGGTTGTAGAATATTGAATGTTATAGGAAATGTCAGTGCTTGTCTTGGAATAGATATGGATAGCAATTTTTCATTATAAAATGTCATTATTTTTAATTAAAACAAATGAAAAATTATATATTTTTCAAACTCTTCAAGGTACTAAATAAATGTTGATTATAACAAACTAGATAAAAGTTTATTATAACAAACAATAAATTTTTAAAATGGTGAATAAATTATTCTAATCTTTATTCTAGGATGCAAGTGGTAATAGAATAAAACAGTGGGGTAAAGTCTTTACAACTAAAGGTATGTAGAAATTGTTATATTAATGGCATATATTCTGAAGATTACATTCATGCAAATAAGAATTTACAATTTAACCCCTTTTTTACTTTAGGAATTGCTTCAGCTGATTTGCTGTTATCTGATCAACCAGTCCTTGGAGATTGGACTATAAATGTGGATATTTTGGTATGTTGCATGACAATTTTTAGTGAAAATTTTGCATGGTTATTCAAGACTGTTCTTTCTTACGTTGATTTTTTTTTCCTTCTATTTCAGGGCCAACTTTTCAAGAAAACTTTCACTGTGGCTGAATATGGTAAGAATACTTCTATAATATTTTCATGCAACTGTTTTTAAGAATATTGCTGACTTTTAAATTTTATACTTTAAAAAATCCTTTATGGCTTCACTTATAAAGATGTATAGAAACAGACCACACACATTTATGCTTTTAAAAAAAAATTCGTATGTATTCTCTTAAATCTCAATGTTTTTTAGCTTCCTTTTTCTCCCTATGTCTGAAATTTAAAAGCATATCACATAATACTTTTAAACTATAAATTAACATAAGTG
Organism: Trichonephila inaurata madagascariensis; assembly: GCA_019973955.1. Taxonomy (NCBI): domain Eukaryota; kingdom Metazoa; phylum Arthropoda; class Arachnida; order Araneae; family Nephilidae; genus Trichonephila; species Trichonephila inaurata. The sequence continues at coordinate 109,917 of BMAV01000866.1, read as the reverse complement.
TGTAATTTTTTTTCTGTTTATTTACAATTTTTTATTTAAATATTTAATTACAATACATGAAGACAATTTTAAAAAATGGTTCAAAATTACTCAAGTATATTTTTTATTGAATAATTAATGATTTTTGTGTGTAGTTTATGAAAATATTTTATTATAAATCTATTTTAATGTGTAATCTATTTAAAAGAAAGTGTCTGTGCAATTATATATATTTACAAAAAAACTGTTTTACAATTGGATATTAACAAATTTTACTTTAAAATTGAAATAATTTGAAATGACTTTTTTTAATGAAGTGTGAATGTAATTTTCTTTAGTTCTTCCACATTTTGAAGTGCAACTATCCTTGCCTCCATATGTAACATACAGTAAACCAGATTGTGTAGCAAGTGTAACAGCCAAGTAAGTTTTAAAAAAATGATTAAAAAAGATTTTTGTGTATTTTATTTTAGTTGGATTTTATTAATTTAAATTTAACTCTTCAGGTATACTTATGGGAAGCCAGTAAAAGGTCATGTAAAATTGATTGTGAAACCATCTTTAAGATTTGGTTACTTAGCTAATGAAAAGCCTTCTGTTACTGAAGCTGAAGTAAGAAATTTTAAAATTACTTGTAATGTAAAAAAATAAAGTTTTTTTTTTTTTTTTGATAAATTGTCATGATTATAATAAAATATTTTTTAAATGAAGCAAGATAATTTTTTGTTTATATCTTTATATAAAGTTTCATTGGTTTTTATTTTAAAATGTTTATTTAAAAAAATATTTTTCAGTATTTAATGTTATTCTTAATAGTTTTAGAAGAAGAATCAGTATAGTTTTCAAATATATTTTCATATCATTTTGAACTTATGGAACTAGTATTTATTCTTGATATTTTTACAGATTGATGGTACTATTGATATACCAATGAATCTTGTTCGCGATTTGGGTCTTAAAGAAGAAACATTAACACTGGAAATTGATGTAGTGGCTGAAGTTGAAGAATATCTAACCAAAAGGAAATACAATACCACTAGTGTAATCAAGATGTACGATAGAGATATCAAGGTTGAATTAGTGAAATCATCAGAATCGTACAAGCCTGGTTTGAAATATACTGCTCACGTATGTATATTTATGTTTGAGTAATACGCTATTTAAATTATATTAAATTTATGTATCCTAGAAGGCTTTAAACCTGTTTTGTGTTCAAATTTTAAAATTGAAACACTCTGTTATGAATGACTTGATTGAATAAATTTTCATATTTTGTAACTTCAGTCATAAATATTCTTGGTATATTTTCTGTTTTATAATTCACTGATTTTTTTAAATTAAATTAACTACTCTGAATTTTTTTCATAATTTTATCATTTGATTTAAAAAATTTTTTTCAGTTGAAAGTATGTTATCAAGATGGTACACCAGTAGTTGTAACTAATGGAGACCAAATTGTTCTTAAGTATGGTTACACTTATGATGATCGAGAATGGGAATCTAGACGTATTGCTGTTCCAAGCAGTGGCTTAGTCAATGTGGATTTCTATCCTCCAGTCAATACAAATGCTTCGTCCTTAAGCATGAGTGCAGAATTCCGAGGTTTTGAGTATCATCTTGAAAATATCGAAACGGCTATGTCTCCCAGCAATAGTTTTATTCAGGTTCTTTTGAGAACTGAGAACCCAACTGTTGATAAAGAAATTGAACTTGAAATCAATGCTACAGAACCTCTATCTCACTTGGTGTATGAGGTAGGTTTGTTTGCTTTATTCCGGGCATTAATTTTAACCCTGTGAACTTAATTTTTTTTTTGTAACTAAATTTTATCAACTTTATTTTAATGAATTTATTTTGATTTACAAATATGAAATTAGGTAATTAAGAATATTCTTTCATAAACAAGAGCTGCAAAATTTTTTTTTCATTATCTTATTTTTCAGATTTTAAATTTAGTTGCTAATGATTTTTATGCATCAAAAAATTTTCATTACAATTTTAAATTAATGCTTGTTAATTTGTTGTGTTGCACAAATTTATTTTTTGAAACAAAATATTTTTAGGTTTTGGGACGTGGTGATATTGTGCTTGCTAATGCTATTGCAGTTCCCAATGTGAAAACCTATAGATTCTCCATTCCTGTGACCTACAAAATGGCACCTAAAGCTAGAGTTGTGGTATTCTATGTCAGACCAGAAAACAATGAGATTGTAGCTGATGCAGTTAACTTTGATGTCTCTGGAGTATTTAGAACTCCTGTAAGTATTATGAATCTCTGTGAAATGCTTGTTTAAAAATATCAGAAAAGCAAGAATACTTCTAATAATAAGTGTAGCTATTTTAGAAATTTAATGAATTTCTTTGAATTTATATGTATGTGGGAATCCAACCGAAATCTTCCAAAAAGATTGGATTCTTCAGATGGCGTGGTTTTTATGGCGTGGTGTCTAGGGGTTTTTAGGGTGTGTTAGTTAATTTTGAAATAAAGTAGACAACATAGTTCAAGAAAGAAACTAGTTGAAAACTAAACAATTTATTAAGAATTATAGGGGAGTATTTACATGGGGAATATTTCAAAAGAATAGGAAAGTTAGATAAGCATATTTCGGAAGAATAGGGAAGTTAGATCACATTACTTTAAGGGAGGCAATTGAGATTAAATAGAATTCATTATGGTGCTAATAAGACTTACCGCTTGGCGCGGACGAATGATAGAACTCGTTATGGTACTATTAAGATTTACCGCCTGGCGCGGACGAAAGTGCGCTGACGCGCGAAACACGACTTCTCTCAACGAATGTTAGTGGGCCTCTGGCGAAAATGGTTCATGTCGGCGTTTTCAAAAAGGACGCTAGATGGCGTTGATGTGGAATACTGTTTTGATTAGAATTGCCGACCTCGGTAAATGTGATATGATCTAACTTCTTACAAATGGAATATCTTACATGTATAAATATCAAACAGATTTTTCATTTGTTCTGTAGAATATCTTCAATTTTGAATATATTTGTGAACAAAGCAATTTATCAGATTTGTTCAATTTAAACTACTTCATAATTATGTTATGAAGCCAGAATAGCTCTGTGAAATATTCATACTGTAAAATCCTGTGAATAACATACACTTTTAACACAAAAAATTAGATTGAAATTTTTGGGTGTGTTATATACCAGGTATAAAAGTGAGAGCTTTCAAAATAAGATGAGCATAGGAAAAATTAAATTACTACATATATCAAAAACTGTATTAAAAAGAAATGACATTCCTTATGAACTTAAGAATAAATGACTTCAAAGTATAAGAGCACGTTTCAGATTTCTGTGTTAAAAAAGGGAGTGCATTATACAGCGAATATGCCTAAAAATCAAATTTCGGCTTAAAAGTATAAGTACAGGATTTTACAGTAGTTAGTAATATCTACAATTTTCAGCTTTTGTAAATGCTGCATTGATAATAAAATATGCATATTTTAGGTCAGTGTCAGTACCAATATGAAAGAAACCAAACCAGGTGCTCCAATCAATGTGACTGTTGCAACTAGACCAAATGCTTTAGTAGGTCTTCTTGGAATTGATCAAAGTGTTTTGCTGCTAAAGACTGGAAATGATATAACTCAAAGTGATGTATGTTGAATTCTCCAATTTAATTTATGAAACACTAAATTAACATTTAATTGATTTTATAAAAATGCGTTTTTAGTTTTCAGAATTTATTGTATTAATATCAAATAATAGTGTTCTTGACTGCATTTGCTTTTCTTTAAATACTGTTTATTCATTTTTCATTATCTTTTAATCAGAAATTATTAAATATTTTACATGAATTCCCATGTTTCTTCAGGAAATAGCTGTTTGTTTGTAAATTTAATATTTGGAACTGCAAGGTATTTATAGAAGTATTACTGAAAAAAGGCAATTGCATATAACAACTTCAGTGTGCTTTTCTGATATGTATACAGTTTTCAGATTTGTAATGTCGCCTTTGTAGGAAACTCTAAATTTTCTGACTACCAATTCTGTTATAAAATGAGTAAATATTTATGAATTTGCATCATAAATCTCCTTGATTGATAAGCCTCAGAGTTAATAACTAGATTTTAAAAGTGTGTATTGGTTTTTTTTAAAATTGGCATCTTGGCAAAATTGGAACAGTTATTCACTATGGAAGGTAGAATTCTTAAATATTGTACTGTTTATTAGTTTTATTACGATCAGGGTTTTAATATTCTACTGATTATGTATTTTTTTCTAATTTTTTTGTTGTATATTTTTTGTAATTCTTTGCAAGATATTTTTTTGGATATGGAGAATCTTCATATTTGAGGTTTTATTTAGGTATTTATTATATGACTTTTTAAAAAATTGTAGGTTATTACTGAATTGGAGACTTATGATGGTGGAAAGAAAAAGATGCGCTACAATCCATTTTACCGAAAGAAGCGCTCCCTATGGTGGCCTGGGTCTGCTACTGCACATGAAGTTTTTGATGTGAGTATTTATAATTGGCACATATATGTACTTCTATGCTATGTGTTCAATTGTTGCATACTGTGGTGAAAAATAATAGAAAGTTAATTAATTAAAACATAGAAATTTTTTTTCTCATTTTACATGTTTAGCACATTCCTGAAATTTTTAAAATTAACTGAATCTTTAAAGTTTTTTAAATAGGGAGCCATCTAGATGCAAAAAATTGAAGTAGATTTATTTGGAAGAAATATTTAGAATAGAAAGATAGATTCCAATATCTTATTGTGGACAAATTGAGATTCTTTGCTTAAATCGATTTATGAAATTTATGATTGCAGTATTAGTTTTTTGGTTGTTTTTATCATTAATGCATTTACAATAAGAGTAGAATATAAAGAGAAATACATTTTTATAAGGCAGGGATTTTTATGCTTATTTAATAAGCAAAACATGCAATTTGAAGGAAATGTTTTAAATAGATTCTAAAATGCAACTCTTTAATTGCATCTATAAATTATCATTTTTTCAAATGTTGCATTTTCTGCTTTAGGACTCTGGTGTGGTTGTTTTGACTAATGGACATGTCTATCGATACATTCAGCTGAGTAAGTAAATTCTTATGCTTATTAAAATTTTAACTTTAATATTTTTTATTTTAACTGAAACAAATTTTATATTTGAAAATATTCTGTTCTTTAACCTGGCAGGACATACACTTTTGAGGTGTTAGTATTATTTTTATAATTTTTTTTTTTCTGTTTTAGAAATATAAAACTAAGACATCAGTTACATTAAAAAAATATTTTAGTTAGTTATAGGTCTCATGATCCCTGGGAAAGTCTTGATGATGAACTGAATGGATTGGATAGTATTTCATACAGTCTTGGAAATGGAAAAGGTTCTAAACCCTTAGTTCGTAAATATTTCCCTGAAACATGGATTTGGGATCTTGCTGCTGCAGGGTAATTATTCATAAAAATGGAATAAAATGCTTCTAAACCAGTGAATTTTTTATCGATGATTTATTACAAAATGTTCTTTTTTTTTAACAGAAATGATGGCAAACTATCTCTTGCTAAGAATGTACCCGATACCATCACTTCCTGGGTTATTAGTGCATTTGCAATGGATCCTGTGAATGGCTTGGGAATTGCCCCAGATAATGCTAAGGTATTTAAAATTGATGTTTTTGTAAATTTAATGTCTCCAAAGATAATAATTTTTATGTGACTAACCTTATTCATACTTGTGTTTCAGGTCACAGTCTTCAGACCTTTCTTTGTGAAGTTGAATTTACCATATGCTATTATCAGATCTGAATCATTATATCTTGAAGTTATAGTATTCAATTACCTCAAAAAGCCTATCAAGGTAATTTCACTTTAATTTTATTTTTGAAATGAGCATGTAAAAATCTTTTGACAGAACATTTAAAAAATTTTTATAGCTGTTACTATAGATGCTTAGTGGTACAAGTTTAATAACTCAAACATAAGCTTCCCAAGTTAATGCAAATTAATAGTTTATACTGCTTGAACAAATACTCTTTTCAATCAGAAGAGATACATTAGAGATGTGTTCTTACAATAATGTTAAATATCTTGCAAGATTCAGTATTTGTACTTCAATTGTTTGATTATAGTACTCAAGTAAAAGAAACCAAAAGTGTTAGATATATAAAAGCTGGATGAAGACTATATTTTCAAAAATATACTGAATAATTTTTTTTTTTTTTTTAGTTTTTATTGAATTTTAAGTGAAGTTACTTTTCATAAGATTTCCAGAGAAATTATAAAAATACGAAATATTTTAGATTTGGAAAAATCGAATTTTTCACACATCTAAGTATTCATTATGTACAAGTAAATTTATTAAAAAAAAACTGTGACATTTAATGTATCATTACTTGCTTTTAATAATGTATCCTTTCTTGCATTATAATTCATCTTAAAGTTTTATTCTAAAAAAAAATAAAGAATTATAAAAAAGTTTTTTGTAGTTGGATAAATTAAGAAAAAGTTATCTTTTCATTATAGGCTGATGTTACCTTAGAAAATCAAAATGGTGATTTTGAATTTACTATTGCTGGAAATGAAATAGCTGCAACACCTGACAAAATGACCAAAACTGTTGAGGTATGCATTTATAAATTTTTATAATTTTAATTTAATGAAGATGTTTAATGTGTGTAAGATGTAATGTGCATGTATGAACAGTTTTAATTCTAATTTAGGTTCCTGCAGAAGATGGTATTTCTGTCTTATTCCTCATTACTCCAAAAACATTAGGTTACATAGATTTGAAAGTAACTGCTATAGCTGCTAATGCTGGTGATTCTGTTGTTCGAAAACTCCTAGTTAAGGTAACATTGCAAATAAACTTGAATAATTTAGTCTAATCAAAATTATTTCTCATTAATTTTTTCTATCGTATTATAAATTAAATTAAAAGCCATAAAAATAACAAGGTTCCTTATATTTTTAAACCAGATAGTGAATGAATCAGTTTTTAATTAATCATTTTTGGTTTTAGCCTGAAGGAAGTCCTCAGTTTTTCAACAAAGCTCTTTTGGTTGATTTAAGAGATTCAAATTCTAAAATGATGGATAAAACAGTACAAATAAAAGTACCAAAAGAAGCTGTTCCTGGGTCAACTAGTGTGACTTTATCTGCAATTGGTAAGAAATTTTTGGAGTTTAGATACACTTTTTAAATGGATTTTTATGTTTGAAGTACTCTGTATCAATTCATAAATTATTAGTATACTTCGACTTATTCGCATCCCATTTCAGTTTGTTAGTATATATTTCTAAACCTTTTATTAAAATTATTTTTAAAGAAATAATTTGCATTATGCTTACATGGAATCTTTATTGTTTAATATAGGTGATTTGTTGGGTCCTACTGTGAACAATTTGGACAAATTGTTAAGAATGCCTCAAGGATGTGGAGAACAAAATATGTTGAATTTTGTACCCAATATAGTTATTGCTAAGTATTTAAAACGAGTAAACAGGCTAACACCAGGAATACAGAAAAAATCATTGAACTTCATGGAAAGTGGTATGTTTGAAATTTCATACAATACTGCATTTATTTGATTACAATTGTTTCGTGATAATTTTAAAGTTATTAGTTTTTTTCAATACACTGAAATTCAGTCCTCATTTAAAATAATGATATATATATAAGGTATTACTAAACAATATCTCATTTTCTAATTTTTCAAATGTATTTTTAAATATCTTTATTAAATTTACAATGATTAATATCTTTTCATCCTGATTTTCAGAATATCGAATTCAACTTTTAACCATAATACTGCATAAAAAGTTAATTTAACTTATAAAAGTATATAAGTCATTTCTTTTAAGTATGGATTTCATTCTGTAGTAATTGGTTAAAAATATTTAGCCTAAAAACATTAAGACATTACATTATATTAAAACTTAGGTACATATGAGTTTTCTTTTAAAGTTCTATTATTGCTGTTATTACGATATGTCAGTAATCAAAATTAATGCAAATCAGTAAATTATTTAGAATTATATGCACATTTTGTGTAAGTATATAATAGCTTATATATTTTTCTTTAGGTTATCAAAGAGAATTAACATACCGTAGAAATGATGGTTCATTTAGTGCCTTTGGAAATAGTGACAAAAATGGAAGTACATGGTAAGAAAAATTGATATTTATCTTTATACATTTGTTTCTATTTGCTTTTTTTTTCCTTTTTCAAAATGCTTGATAAGTATTATAATAAATTTGTAGTGGGTAGAAAAATTTATATAAACTTTCATTCATTTGAATAAATTAAAAATTTTCATTCATTTGAATAAATTAAAATTTTTTATTAATTTGAATAAATTTTTAAAAAATATAGTCTTAAAGTCATTTATTTTAAATTTGAAAATTTTAAAGAATTCTCAAATTAATAAAAAATTTATTGTAGTAAAAAAATTCTATATTTTGTATGTATTTTTTAAAATTTTATTTGATCATGCAAATTCTCTTAAATTATTAAAGCACTGTTAAAGTAAGAATATCAAAAACAATCACATTACTCATCAAATTCATTCTTATTTCAGGCTGACAGCTTTTGTTGTGCGCTCATTTCACCAAGCTAAGGAATTCATGGAAATTGATGAAAATGTTATGAATACTGCATTGGAGTGGTTGGCAAAGCAACAAAAAGCTGATGGATCATTTGATGAACCTGGTGAAATCCATCATAAAGCTATGCAAGTAAGTGCTTGATAATTAAAAAGCTTATTTTATTAATGAGTTCAATGGCTCTTTATTATTCAAATTATAGGATATTAAAAATGTTTTTACGTAACTTCTAAGTGCTCTCACCGAAAACCTTTATAGTTATTTTATTTTTAAAAATTGTTATTGAATCCTATTTTTTCTAATTATAGAATAAATTAACATTTGTACTTTTAGTTTGCAATCCATTCCATACATCTGTGTAACTATAAACCTTTTTGAATTATAGATTTGTTGCAAATTGATTCTTAATCATTTGTATTAAATATCTAACATTTTATAGGGTGGATCTGGTGCCAAAAATGCTCTGACAGCATATGTTCTTCTAGCTTTCTTGGAAAATCAGGTAAATGAAATACTTTTTTTCAATTATGAAATTTGTAATTTGTTTTATGCACGTGAAATAAACAATTTAAACATTTTACAGGCACAGAAAACATTTGGCCAAGAAATGGACAAGGCCTCAAAATTCTTAAGTCGTGAATTAAAGAATTCCCAAGATCCTTACTTTGTTGCAATAGTGACTTATGCATTCCACTTGTCTGAACATAGTGAGAAAGATGTAGCTTTGCAGAAACTTCTCAGTTTGTCAACAAGAGGAGGTATGTTATGTTTGCATTGATTTAATATACTTGTGAATTTGACTATCAAAATTTAAAAACTGGCATGTCAATAGAATACTGTAATAATATAAACAAAGAGATCACTGTCAAGTGCATGCTATATTTATTAGAATTGTTTTTGACATGAAATTGGTGGCTGCGGTAGCAGAGTGGTCAAGGTATCACATCGTGGCTGGTCTTGTCACAAGTTCGAGTCCAGTACCACTAAAGACCTGCCATGTAGGGGAGCGATGTATGTTAAATCTGTCAAGAGCTCAAACGTCCTCCCATTGGTGTGGTATGGTAGTTAGGAGAGGGGGATGCCAGCTCAGGTGTCGTCCATGTCACTTGACCATGGTTCAATATTACGTGGTCCATTGCCAAAAGCCCTTGTGTAGCTAAACAGTGCGACGTTAATATTCATTCACTCACTCACTTGACATGAAATTGTCCAATGTATAACATTCAGAATAAAATACAGTAGTTAATGGCATATATTGCTACTTTTAAAGTGACAGGCCAGTAATTTTTAATGGCATAACACAAGCAAATAATAACTTTTGTTCTGAAATTCATAAAATTAGCATACTTACAGCAGTATTCTATACTTTTTAACAAAGCTATTTTGTTTTTATTTAGTACACGGATTAAAAACACTAAAAAGAAAATTAGATATGGAGATAAAGATAACTTGCTAATATTTGTAAATATTTTAGTTTTAGATAATGCTTTAGATTAGGTGAGGATCCTTTTGAGAAGGTCCCACAGATCTTATGAGTCTCCTATATGTGCCAGCAATATGATTTCTTAATGCATTATTCCTAAAGAATATTTTAAAATACTTGAGCTATATTTATGTGTGCATCTTGCATTATAAAATTTTAAATGTTAATTTTTCAGCTGATACTATTAACTGGCAAAAACCTAGAGATAATTCAGGATCATATTACACGCCACAATCTCAGGATGTTGAAATGACGGCTTATGCTCTTCTTACATATACTGTGAGGGGCGATGTAGCAGGTTCGTTGCCAATTCTAAGGTGGCTTATTTCTCAGCAGAATGAGTTTGGTGGATATTCGTCTACTCAGGTAATTATTCCTACTTTAAATAAATTGTAGTTAAATACAAATACTGAAATACAGATCTTAAAAGTTCTATATTATTTCAAGTTTCACACATATTTTAAAGAAAATTGGAGTTTTAGCCAAATAATGGGATTTTCAATAAAATATAATCACATCCACATGAATAATTTAAGAACTATATAATAAAATCTACAGAAACTTACTACCACAGAATGAGCAATAGTATAATGTTCAGGAAGTTTAAAATTTGGGATGTGCATAAGTTAAAGCTCAGACACAATAGTGAGAACTGAAATTAAATATCATATTCTTAGTCATCCCATACCTGTATTTTCTTCTCTTCTGAAAAACGAGGCTAATAATTAATCTTGGAATTTTCTAGTGTTACGTTCATCTTATATAACTAAATACTTCTATTTAGTTCATGTAATAAGTTATGATTTTGAATTCTTTTCAATAAATTAATAATCATTATAAAGTTATATCTAGCATATATATAATAAGGGGTAAAAAAAATTGAGACATTTTAAGATATTTATAGAGTATATTAGAAATATCACTTCATTATAATTTGTTTGTTACTCAATTAACAAAACAAAAAAAATTGCTGATATTGATCATGCAGGTAATGTTCATTACGTATTATAAATTTTTTTAATTATTGAGTTCAGTGCTTTCAATAAAGCCCTATAAAGCATATTTTTCCTGTGATGTATTTTAATAAGCAAATGTTGATACTTACATCATAGTCTTACAAAACTTTTTACAGGATACTGTTGTTGGAATCCAAGCTTTGGCTGCATTAGGAATGAGACTTGCTTCAACATCCATTTCGATCAATATTACATACAACTCAAATGATATGAGGAAGACTTTGTCTATCAATTCCGAAAATGCTATGGTCCTACAAAAAGTTATTGTAAGTTATTTATCTTTTCACTCATTTACAATGAACAAAAAATACTTTGATTTTATATAAATTAACGAACATCTTTGCTTATTTTCGTATAGCTTCCAGCTGATACACAATCGGTTAGTCTTCAGGCTGAAGGATTTGGTGTTGCCATTGTTCAAGTATGTATACATTCAATATATCAATAAAATATTAGCATTTCTTATTAAAGTAGAAGGAAACGAAATTGTTTCTGAAACAAGTATTTTTCGTTTAACAAATGATTAACATTTTACTTCACTTCCTAGGTGACCTGGTCTTACAACCTTGAATCCACAGAAAAAGCCCCAGCCTTTGCTTTGAAACCTGTTTTGAGTAGAGCTTCCACTGATGATTATATGGAACTTGACATTTGTACCAGGTAAGATTGCAGTATCTTATCAATTTTTGAGTTGGAGTGTGTGGAATAAGAATTTATTGCATGAATTTTTTTTCTACATACTTCTATTAAAAAAAATATTTTAGTTTTTTAATCTTTAATTTTATATCATTAATATTGTATACATTTTTGTATCATTTATAAAACTAGCATGTAAGATTGCTTTAAATACTACAGTAATTTGTTTTAATGTTATAATTTTATGTGAATATATTTTAGTTATAAAGAAGATGGTTCAAGCAATATGGCTGTAATGGAAGTTAGTTTACCTTCTGGATTTCAAGCTGATACAGAAACTCTCCCAATGATTAAGAAACTACAAAAGATTAAGAGGGTTGAGACGCAAGATGGTGATACTAATGTTGTCATCTACTTTGATAGAGTAAGATTGTTTCTAATTATTCTCAATTCTTTATATATATAAATTAGAAGTTTAGCCTGCTGCAATGTAATCTATATTAAAATTACAATTTAATGACTTCCATCTTTTTGTGTATTTTCTATAAAAAGGCCATAAATTTTCAAATATCCAACAAAAAAAAATTAAAATGATTTTTACTTATATTTTGGGATTTGTAAGAATGATTTAAGAGATTTTAAAAGCTTTAATCATTTGAATATACCTGTGGGCTTTATAGTTAAACATGTAATTTTGTTTATACTTAAATGTGCAACTTCATTTTTTAATACAGAATGGATGTTAGGTTAATATAAGTTGGAAATTATATATACTTTATATAAATTATCTATCAAGATGTGATGTTTTCAGTTTAATACTATTTCAATAAAAATACTTTTTTGCTAAGACTTGCATTATTTTTCAGATTGGTAGTGATGAGATGTGTATTAATGTTCCTGCATACAGAAATCAGAAGGTTGCTAATCAGAAACCTGTACCAGTTCGGGTTTATGATTATTATGACTTGTGTAAGTATTAAATTCATTCTACAGTTCTCTTTAAATTGTATAGAAACAGGGTTTTAAAGTATCATTGAGTTTTCACATTATTAGTTATAGTATTTTTGTTTCATCTACTTCATTTACCTCTTAATTTCTCATTTTTTAGTTTATATAAGTACTAATTTAATCACATTACTTATATACTCTACATGTATATCATGTGTGATTGGTACAGAATTTTAAAATCTATGGAAAAAAAATTTTCAAATTATATTTAACATAAAATTCAGGGTAAAGCATTTACTATTTTAAATATATAAGTAAAGTAAAAAGATTCTAATTTTCTATACAGTTGGTTCTCTATTTAACAAAGTCGCTAAATCCTGAAAATAGTTCATTATGTGGAAAATTAATTTTTCAATATACCTTCCAGGTTTGTTCCAACAAAAAATTCGCAAAATAGAAGTTCGACTGTTTTAATCTATAATTGATTTTTCGAAGCTAATATTATTTAGTGAAGGGTGTTATGATTGTAACTGCCATTTATGTTGCTAATAATATACATTACCATATTAGAAAATTTAAGAGAAATTTTATTTGTTTCTTTTCCATGTGGAAATATATTATAAAAAAATAATGCAATTAAAAACTTCCTACAAATTTGCCTTTCAGGAATTTATTATCATTTTTAATGATGTTGCCATTATAAAAAAAATTTATGCTTTGTGCAATTTATTATTTAAAACTAAGTTTTTAAACTCCATTTTTTTTCCTTTCTTTAGCTAAAAGTGCTAGAATGTTTTATGAACCCAAAGCCATCACCTTGTGCAATGTATGTGAAGGACAGGATTGCGGTAATGGATGCAATGAGCTTCCTGATGGAGTCAATTCCTCTTCATCTCTTCTGTACAACTTATGTGCAATTGTAATATCATTATGTGCTGTTAGTTTCATGAGGGCAGCCCATTCAATAGCTTACTAAACGAACTATAGAAATAGACTACCACACTGCTGTTGTAACATCATGGCAAGTTTGGTATGCTAGTGGGCTGGTTGAAATTGCTCTAAATGAAGTGATATTTTTGTACAGTTAAATAACGACAATACCTACCGAAGAACTCGCATGATGCAGGTGCATTTTAGTTTTATTCATCTACTCAATGCTACTGAAGATGGGACTCGTAGTGAAATATCACTGTGTACTTTCTCATGACCATAACGTGTACCATACTGTCCATGTACCTTTCCTTTTGTAAATTATTTCACATATATATAGAAGCTTTGATAACATTCCATAACTTTTTTTTTTCTTTGTGGAATCTTTCAATATTCTTCATGTGTTTGTGTTCAACTTATAGCCACTGTTCATGTGTAATTTTTAAATAGATTTTTGTCATAAATTTATAGTTTTTTTTTTCTTCGAGATGGTGCTTCTAAAGTTTGTACTAATCTTTATTAGAGATAAAAACTGAGCATCTTAAAATAAGTGGGGGAAAATTTGAATAATAATATTTAAGTACTTTATAATTTTTTTTATTAAATTGATCAGAATCCTCTGGGTTTCTCTAGTCATTTCCAGGGTTCTGCAACTAGATCATATTTTAAGATGCTTAATTTTTAAATGTAATGTAATGCAGTGTTTTTAATTGTCCTTTTTAAGTTATGTCATTTAGAATGCTTTTAGATTTTATCTTGATGTGAGAATCAAAACTAAAATGTTAAAGTAATGTTGAATGTATCTCAGAATTTATAATCAATGTAGAAAATATATTGAGGCAGCTGCAAGATTTTGCAGCTATTATTTAATGCTTTTGAGTATGCTGGCGTATTGCATGCATAAGTTACGAATGAAATTTTATCATTTCATCTACTGTGATAAAAACTGATTTCTTATTTTCATATTGTAGACATCACAAATTTTAATTAAGGTATCATTTTTTACAAGCATTTATTTAAAAATGACCTGAATAATCATTTTTATTATATTACCGAATATTTAATTCGTATTCTTGATTCAATTATTTGTCTTTTTGTTTTAGAGAGTTAATGGTATGATTGTAGATTTAAACCTTTTTCAATAAAACATTTTAAAAATTCAGTTTTTTGTGTGCAATTTTTTTGAGTTAAATTTTTGGAATGTGCTATTTTAACTTCAAATGAATCTGATATTAACATTTAAATGTAGTTTTGAAACTTTATTTATACAAATGTGAATAGGTGTTAAAATCAATGATTCAACTGATCTGCTCTAATGTGATAGCATGAAGTTTTTTAAAATTGTGATTAAAATGATTTATTTTTATTTTTGATCAAGGATACAAAGCAGTTAAAGAAGATAAAATAAAAATTAGCATCCTTTATAATTTATTTTATAGTAAACATCACACAATAAGTGTTGAGGCTGTTTCACAATAATTGCCCACTTTCTCCGAAATTTTTGAAATAACTGATCATATTGAAAATTGTCATTTCTACAAGTTGCCTCGGCAACCCACTCATTTTACCTTATGCAAGTTGGCAACATTGCCTCACTGCAAGTGGATGTGTTCTCAGCATGCCATGTTATACCATGAAATTTACTATCTTATAACCAAACATTTAATGAAATTAAATCTTAAAACCAATTAATAGTTTTAATTTTGGCTATCATTTATTGAATTTGAATATCTTTTGATATGTTTATGCCTTAACCCTTTAAGCAGTTTGCCCGTACAGTGTACATGCTACCCGAAATTGGCCTCATCTGGTTTGCCCGTACGGCGTACGGGCAGCGATATTTTCTCCTTTCCATTTCTGGTTTGCTCGCATTTTTCATTATTGAAAGAGACTATTAGTAGTATTATATTATTTTTCAACAGATGGCGTGGCTTGTCCATGTAAATGAAATGTTTTTCATCCGGGTTTTTCTATGTAGCGGGAAAGCGAAAACTTTTCTTTGAAATTTTTGTTCTACTGTATGCTGTGCTTGTGAATCTTGTGGATGGAATAGATGACGAAAATATTTTCTTGTTAGATGAACTACATTCTGATACCGATACTTCTAATTATTTGGATTATTCCTCAGATGACTCTTGCAGTGAGCTCAGCTCTGATGAAGATTTGAGTTCTGCAAGAATTTTTACCGAGGTTGTGAAAAATCCACCTGTTCCGTGTCCTCAATTTAAATTTTCTGGTATTCCCTCTGTGCACATACAATTTGACGACACTTCTGATGTTCTACAATTTTATGAAACATTCATTGATTTTTCACTCATGAGTAAAATTGTGGAAGAGACAAATAAATTTGCTAAACAGTGCATCCAATCCAGTGTTGCAAGACAATTCTCAAAGAGTAAATTTTGGGTAGAAACTACTGTGGAAGAGTTGCATGTATTTTTCGCTCTCAATATACTTAAAGGAATTGTAAAGAAACCTAGAATTGATCATTATTGGAGCAAAAGGTATTCAACTAATACACCTTTTTTCTCTAAAATAATGTCTCATTGCCGATTCTGCCTTTTGCAACGCTACTTGCATTTTTCTGATAATTCAGCATTTGACCCACAAAATCACAAATGCCCAAGATTAGTAAAAGTTTGGCCAGTTCTGAAACATCTCAATGAGAAATTTAGTGAAACGGTGACACCAGAGCGAGATGTAACAATAGAGGAGAGCCTTATGCTCTTCAAAGGACGACTAGGATGGAAACAATTTATTCCACTCAAAAGAGCTAGATTTGGAGTAAAATGTTTTATGTTGTGTGAATCTATTTCTGGTTATGTCTGGTCAATAATAATATATACAGGTAAAGACACTATTCTGAAGCCTGAGTATTCTAAACTCTGCTTTTCATCACAAATTGTCCTGACAATGATGGAGCCTTTGCTTCATAAAGGATACTGTCTTACAATAGACAGTTATTATTCTTCGCCGGAATTAGCAGACAAACTTGTTTCATGTTGAACGGACGTATACGGTACACTAAACCTCAAGAGAAAAGAAGTTCCAAAGAAAATGCAGAAAAAAAAATTGAAAAAAAGAGAGATTATAGCTTTTCAGAGAGGAAAAGTTACTGTGATGAAGTGGATGGATAAGAAAAAAGTTTCATTACTTTCCACAATTCACAATACTGAAATGGAACAAATTCAAGTCCTCTCTAAAATGAAAGAAAAACCGAAAATTGTCATGGACTATAATAATACTATGGGAGGAGTAGACCACATGGACCAAAATTTGAAAAGTTTTGAAATTATAAAGAAGGGGTAAAAAATGTTACAGAAAGATTTTTTTCCATATTTTCGACATTGCTGTATGGAACTCATATGTTGTCTACCGTAAAAACGGAGGAAAAAACACGCAACTAGAATTTAGACTTGATCTCATTGACTGTGTAATTGAAAAATATCATTCGGGACTAAATTTCCACCGTGGACGACCAGGTTCGGAGCCTAATCCTCTGAGATTGACAGAGAGACACTTTTTGGAAATAATTGCTCCTACAGATAAGAAACTGAGACCTGCAAGACAATGCGCAGTGTGCTGTTCGAAAAGAAATGAGAATGGAAAGAGAATCCGAAAAGAAACGCGTTATTTCTGCCCTGATTGTGATGTAGGACTTTGCATTACACCATGCTTCAAATTGTACCATACACAAAAAGACTTCTGAACTGTTTGGAAAATTGTAAACTTCAAAATTCACAGTAAGTCTGAGAGAAATTTTTGCAGAACTTGTAAGGCATTCTTTACTGCATGCAGAATGTACTTGAAAAAAGCAAACATTTAGGGGGTGTTGTGTCCAAAATTGTAAAATAAAAAATGTTGTAAAAGCATTAAAAGTGAAAAAAAATAAAAAAAATTCTTAATATTCTTATTCTATTAAGTATGGTACTTATATGCAATAAAAAAATATGCCTTTTTTGGAAGCATTTCTGGTAAAATAATTGACCGTTTAAAGGGTTAAAATATAGAATTGAAATTTTTTCTATTCTGCATGCTATTTGCATATTACATTTAACAGCGTAGATGTGATTAGTTGATCTCAATTCAGGTGTCGTTCTCGTCACCAATAGCCCTCGTGTTGCTTTATAGTGTGACAAAAAATTACTCTCTCGGTACCAATGCATATTTCAAGCATTTGATACGTGTGCTAGTCTCTAGCATGGCCTGCACAATATCAAATTAAATTTTGATGTTGTGGATTATGATGCAATGTTCTGTCAACTGGGAACTCCAATTATGTGGTTCTTTCTTGACAGCTAAGAATTTCTCAACAATAGACATTCATCGTCAGATATGTGAAGTGTACTGACGTTATACAATCGGTAATAGCAAAAGGATGCCCTCATTCAAATATAGGCGGAAATTACGCGGTCCGTCATCAGTAGCCCTCGTGTTGCTTTAAAGCGCTCACTCAGACATAAACTATGAGCTGGTCTGCAATTCCTCTCGAGACCAGAATTAGGCCGAAGCAGTTATATTCTGTATGTTGGCAATTAGTATTTTATTAGCATTATATAAAACTCAAACTCTGTGGCATAACAGCCCATGAGAGCCAGGGCCTACTGTGCCCATTGAACACTGAGGTGCATGAGCAGATGTCCCAATCAGATGGTCAGTCTGAAACGAGACCACCAGTGTTTCCCTAAGCAAGCTTGGTACTCATTTATCGACCCACTGCATTAGCATTATATATATATATATAATAAAGAATTTCAATAAAGTGATTATAAATAGTTTTTTTATTTTAACAAAATAAAGCGTTTGTAAAATATAAAAAAAAGGCTGTTATATATATATAATTATTCCCCTTTAGGCCTGCGCAAGTCCGTTCTGCTAAATTTGGATGCTTACGAAACAGTATGAACGAGATAATGGACCACAAACATACACCCCCCTGCACTTTTAAAACGGTTCAAATTTTGATTGATAGAGGGCAGCACTGACAAACTTAAGTGAGATTTGGCATTTCACACCCCTTCCCCTAGCTTACAGATTTTTAATTTTTAGCACCCAAGTTAACGTCTCTGCGCTTTCATCTACGCGTTCTTTCAAAAACTATACCTCCTTCCCCTATAATAGAAGCCTGTGTGTTTTCATGTATGAGGAAAATAATGCAAATTTGGAGTGGTTTAAAAAGCTAATAGTCACTGGCTTACATAGTTCCGAGTGGACATTTTATCAATATTCCTTCGGGACCTTTTTTCTGATATGAATAGTCTACCGTAAAATGAATTCTGCTGCATATCTATAAGAAGAAAGAGCGTTAATAGTGCAATTGTTTTATCAGAACGATAGTAATTTGCTGCACTAGGAAAATACAGAGGCTTAAAATGCTTAGAAGGACCTATGTCCAAGCACAGATTTTGAAAAGAAATTTGAAGATAGGATACATGTGTAGAGGACGGAAAAGGCTTCCCAAATGAAATCGTGGAGTGAATACTAACGTCACATTAAAAGCTACTCGAGGGCTTTTGGCGACGGATCAAGGCCGCGGTAGCCGAGTGGTCTAGGTATCGAATCGTGGCTGGCCTTTTCACGAGTTTGAGCCCAGGATCACTTAAGACCCGCCGTGTAGAGCAGCAATGCACGTTAAATCTGTCGAGAGCTCAAACGTCCTCCCGTTGGTGTGGTAGTTAAGGGGGGGTACCAGCTCAGATGTCGTCCACGTCACTTGACTATGGTTCGAAATTACGTGGTCTGTCGCCAAAAGCCCTCATGTGGCTGAACAGTGCTACGTTAATATTCACTCGGCGACGAACCTCCATGGTCAAGTGACGAGGACGACAACTGAGCTGGCACCATCTAACTTTGAAACTACACCAACGGGAGGTCGATTGAGGAGCCTCCACATATTTAACGTGCATGTCCCCATCTGCACGGCGCAGTGCCAGTTTATCCACTGGGCGCCAGGATAAGCATTCTGCGCCCAGGACCCGAAATTAGCTGATTTCGGCACTGGCATGGTGGGTCTTCAGCAGTACTGGACTCGAACTCGTGACATGCTTGCGCGACCACATGACATTGTGGAAGAATTGCCTCTTTGTCGAAGAGAGACGGGTTTTTTTCCCCTCAATAAATGCTCCAGCAATGTCACGTGACTTGTATCTGTATCTTGGTCTAAAGCAGTGGTCCCCCAACCCCAGAAACTAATGGTACCGGGCCGTCTGAAGAATATTAAATTATTTCTATTTTATTTACTATGTGTATTTCTCTCGGAATTTTACGACTTTCCTCGGAAATTTCTATATATTCCATGCTAAGTCACTTTATTCATTCTTTGGTGTAATTGTACTTTATTCTGAAGGCATATTTAAATAAAATTACTAAATGCAAATATTCTAAAATATAAACGATCAACGTCCCCACAGCAGGCCACGGTAAAATTTTCAAACGTTGACCGGCCGCGACGATTAGAAAGTTGGTTACCACTGGTCTATAGTACTTAAGATTCTTCGATGCATTGTAAAATGCCATCCATACAAGATTCAAGGTGTGCAAGCGCTGAATTCTACATACACAGGCAATGTGTTCTAAAATATTTTGGTCAGAATAGCTAGTGACATGCATGGGCCTTGGAACATTTTATTGGATTAGGCACATTTTACCCTAAAATAAAGGAGCGAGTATTCAAAGTTGCCACATGGGATACTGTCAGTCCCAATATTGCACAGGAACGATCTCTGGATCCTGATTACATTATTGGTTTTACTTCTAATTTCATTTCTTGGTTCCTTTTTCTTTAGAACACTCCTTATGCCGTGCCATTACTGTGACCTACAAGTCGTTCCAGCCTTATAAGAGCAAGTGTTTAGACTACGTTCTTTTTGTATATATAAGAATGTGTACCACCTAACATTTCTCTACCAGTGTCGACACTCCTTGCTTACTTTGAAGACGATTGAAGATTCTCGAAATTATCCAACTGTCCTTGTTCCTCGAATTTGAATCCATGTGACTTTGTTACGGACATTCTCGAAAGAACGTATCTATGGAAGAAGTATATGAACTATGTCTGAAGCGAAGGCAAGCATGATATGTCATGTTGCTGTAGTTATCAAGGAATTCTTCTCGCTAGTGATAAACACGTTATATGTTTATCCATGTTAATCGAGTAGCAGGGGCGTAGTTACCGCCATATCAATGATACGGGGCCCCCAACATGTGTAAGTACTACTCGTAAAATGTTAGCAATATATACCCATTTCCAAAAATGGGCCCCGAAGGAATTTTGATACGGGGCGCACATGGGAGTAGATACGCCAGGGGTACTCGACCTTTTTTTCTGCCGGGCCGCAACTTAAAGGATTACTCCCGGGGGGGGCCCCAGAAATGCTTTAAGACCAAGGTAACATAGAAAATTTAAAATGCGGAAATTGATCAAAATATTAAAACTCCTATTTCTTAAAATTATTTCTGTCAATGAATTTTTCTAAATAGAAGCATTTTTAAGAATCCACAATTTCTTGCATCAGTTAACGGTTTCACATTGTTACGAATTTTGTGTAAATAGTGTAAATAATTTGTATTTGAGTGTTTAATGCATTTATATTACTCCATGTGTTATGTTTATTGCATGTTAAAATTGTACCATTCACAAGCAAATGCCGCCCCTTACGTTATAATCGCGATTCAATGAGAACTTGGCGAAATCTTGGCGGTAGAGCCAAGTTGGCATCATTTTTGGCGACCAAGTTGGTGAGTTCGGAACCCTCTGGAATCTTCTAGAAAGTAGTGGATCTCTCCACTAATGTCACGAGCGGCTGTATTTCTGGAAGCTTCTGTCGTGCCTATAAATAAGATGCTCGCCGGGACGGCGAGGAGTCTGGATTAAACCAACGAGTAGTGAGGATTGTTTTGACTAGCGATTAGTTCGGCTGTTCTTGTGAATAATCTTTACTTACGTGCATTTTTAAACACTGGTGATTGTGTTTGATTGCTGTTGAAGGCGTGAAGACCTTCGGAGATTTACTCTGTGAATATTGTTGCTGAATCCTGTATTTAAAGGATTGGATTTTTGATAATAAATTCGCATAGCTCTTAAAGAACTGTTTATTTTCTTTGTGATTGTTCTGCATAAAATCC
>BMAV01000866.1:46818-80427 GCA_019973955.1 Trichonephila inaurata madagascariensis | reverse complement strand
TGGGCTCGAACTCGTGACAAGGCAAGCCACGATCCGATACCTATACCACTCGGCTACCGCGGCCACCCTAGAGATAAGACTAGCCATGTTCAAAAATTACTTAGCTTATTTGCAACACAAACAACAACACCCAAACCCAAATCAATTAACCCAAACCAATAGATGCAGCCAATTAAAGCAATATGTAGACAATGAACTAGGTATGCGAAGTTTTAGAAGACTTTAATTACTAGTAACACTTCTGGTTCAAATACACTGCCTTTCTAGCTATCTAATCTATATTTAATCTCCACTGACAAATCGTCACCTTAATTATTAAAATTATCAAAAACTAAATATCTGCGTTACACTATAAATTTGATTATTCACTGTTTTGCTAGTAGCCTATCCTATCTCTTTCTCTCAAACATGAAAGGCTAGACTTTATATAGTAGGCATAATTTACATGTTCACGTTCTCTTCTTCAGAGGGAACGTTTTAATAAAACAGTTTTTAAGGACCAAAGATTCCCCAAGAGGATTTGTTAGTGAAAAGGTCACAGCACTATGTTTTTTTTTCCTTCTCCGCCCCGCTTCTTTTGTTTCAGTTCTAGCTTCAGTTTTCTAAGTAAGTCACTTCCATCGGTGAAAGAGCATGTTCTTTTTAGTTGTATTTCGCATTCAAAGAATAGCTGTAACAGTGATAACACGGGTTTGCTAGCGTACATTCATATTTACAGATCATAAAAAAATTCCGAAAAGGAATAGGTTTCGCGTCACATGACTATTACAAAATATCCTGTCTACTGCTAGCCCTAGGACAGTGGTCAAACTTTTTCGACTCACGGAACCCTTAGAACTTACGATGTTTTCGGGGAACCCCATTCCACTCACTTAGAAGAATATATCTTAAAATAAAATGTGATGTGGATAAACATGTTATACTTTATTAGAAGAAAATTTAAAAAAAGTATTATTAGTTATTAAAAATTTATATAATTTACTCATTAACAGTATTAATTTAGAATCCGAGTGCCATGCGTTAGATTTAGTTACTGGAATATGTATTTGCAGTCACTGGAATAGTACTTTTTAGTACTGGAATAGTACTGGAATATGTACTTTTTTTACGCAATCTATCGAAGTCTAGGTCTATTAAAAATATCTGCAGTCACATTTTCTATTCTCCGTTTAATTTGTTTCTATATTTTGTTTCTGTAGCCTCCCTTGTTGAGAAATATGTTTCACTTAAACGCATTGTTCAGAAGGGCATTAAAATGTTTATAGCTATGTGAGAAATTCTGCTACAAAATCTGAATTTGCAACCAAAAATTTGGGAGCTGTTCTTGCTTAGATTTAGATTTTAATGTCTAATCTTTCCTCTCCTTCATTATAGGTATTTTTTTTCGGCAATTGGAAAAAAGTACATTTTACATTTGAAAACTATAAATTGTTTAATTGTGCAAAACATTGTACTAATGAGTATAAAATTATATCATGGAACCTGGAAGGAAAACAATTTAGTAGGTAGTACGTCTAAAAAAAAAACGTTTTTGTAATAATCTCTTTTATTACATTATGTGATAAAAGTAAGACTTCGTCTCTTCATAAACTCAACAGCCTTTTGCGGGCCAAGGCTGACTCACTGATCCTCCTCCAGTTGACCCTGTCTGTCACAATGACCTTCCATCGGTTGATTCCCATTAGCTTTAAGTCCCTTTGTGGCGGCGTTAGCCGAGTGGTCAAGGTATCGGATCGTGGCGGGCCTTGTCACGAGTTCGAGTCGAGTACCACTAAAGACCCACCGTGTAGGGGAGCGATGCACGTTAAATCTGTCGAGAGCTCAAACGTCCTCCCGTAGGTGTGGTGTGGTGTGGTAGTTAGGAGAGGGGGTGCCAGCCCAGGTGTCGTCCACGTCACTTGGCCGTGGTTTAAAATTACGTGGTTCGTCGCCAAAAGCCCTCGTGTAGCTGATCAGTGCGACGTCAATATTCACTCACTTGAAGTCCTTTCCATATAATCTAACCATCGGATAGAAAAGTAAGACACAGTATTATAAAATAAAGTTAAGTTTAAATAAAATGTTCAGTTTTAATAACCGGGATGAGTTTTAAATACTAGTGGCTACACAAACTTATAGAGAACTTGAATCTATTTTGAATACACGTTTAGAATTTTCTTTTCCATTTTTTATTGTGGTTCGGGGAACCCCTAGGTATGCCTTGTGGAACCCCAGAATTCCATGGAGCACAATTTGAAGACCGCTGCCCTAGGATTAGAATGAGAGTGTCTCTGAGTCCACTGGGGGGCGTTGTTAGATCTGTTACAAGCTGCTTTTTTTTTCTTGTAAGAAAGCGATAATTACATAAAAAGAATGTAGTAAATATTCAAAATACTTATTCGTATTTATAAGAAAACAGCCTAACCTATTTTTCTATTTTTATTTATTGTTCAAACAAATATAACTTTATTATAAGTTTTTTTTATATATAACTTTATTATTTTTTGAAATAACTTACCGCCTTGTATATCGAGAGAGAGGGAAAAAAGGAATTAAAACAAAAAATAAGGCAATAATAAGCACCTAATAAGAAATATGTGTATGTACACCGCCAGTTTTGTTTGAGAGATCATATATAGTTACTTACATAAACCGATGAATAATAATTTAGAATATGATCTGCATTCATTCTAAAGGGAAAAAAGTATAGATCCGATTCATTCCTTGTTTCTCTTTTCTGTTTTTAAAAGTTCACTATAAATAATTAAAAAATGTTTTTGAATATTACATTCAGTGTAATTCACTTAAACTTATATCTACACATGGTAAAAGTCATATAAATTCGAAAACACTATTATAAGAGAAGTAAATAAATATATATATATATCATTCTCTCTCTCTCTCTCTTGCAATCATGCTGCACCATTTCAGTGTTATAAATGACAGGATGATCTATCTAAATTTTGGGAATCCATTGAAATATCCTTACA
Source organism: Trichonephila inaurata madagascariensis (assembly GCA_019973955.1). Lineage (NCBI taxonomy): Eukaryota > Metazoa > Arthropoda > Arachnida > Araneae > Nephilidae > Trichonephila > Trichonephila inaurata. The sequence continues at coordinate 77,458 of BMAV01000866.1, read as the reverse complement.
TAAATTTGTAGAATAAATTTCTAAGAGGAGAAATAGAGGGAGGAACAGGAAGGGGGGGGGGTTCAAAGAAAGTCATTGTGAAACATATCGAATCGGGAATTTTCGATTTCTACGGTCATCAGTACGATGGTCATTTTTCATTGCAAGATAAGATTCTTCATCAATTGCAGTTTCACTGGCATTTTTTGCAATCCATTTATGTTCGCACATAAGAACTACATCATTCTTTTTCGAATCTTTTGCTTAATATAAACATATACATGATGCATGAAGCTGAGAATTTTTTTAAAAAAAGCTAGGAAGGGACATTTAGCATGCAATATAAATGTGTTTCAAATTTTTTCAAATTAAATTTGAATTTCATCGTGTAATTTCAAATGTATTGTTTCTTGAAACAGCAGTAGGCTAAATTCATGACAAAAAAAAAAAAGTTCTAATATTATGAAGTGCATTTTGCTTACCAATGTATGTTATCATTGCCGACAAATTTGTAATTTTTAAAAGTTTTTGTGAAAAGCAAAAGTTGGCAATAGCGAAGCACATGAACTGATTGCCTGGAAGAACGTGTTTGCCTCAAAAATGTAGTTATGACGTCACATGAATTTATGAACTGATTAGCTAGAAACGTGATTTCAGCTATCATATGACTATAAAGTCAGAGTGAATTTAGCCAATTGCTTTGTATTTCATGCTACAATTGTTGAATCCGAATATCTCAATCCAATAAAATATCATCTTGTTATACAATCATATGTGTTCCATTTTAAATCCAGTAGGTCCTTAGAATTTTCATAGAATTCCAGAAAATAAACTATTAACACATAACATGCATTCATATTTTTAATTTTTATGGTTCTATCATTTCATTGCGCGGCAACCTGGTGGTCAAAGTAATGGACTCGTGGCCGGCGTGTCATAAGTTCGAGCCTAATATCACTGAAGACCCGTCGTGGAGAGGAACAATGCACGTTAAATCTGTCGAAACCATCTACGTCTTCCCGTTGGTGTGGTGTGGTAGTTAAAAGAGGGGGTACCAGCTCGAGTGTCGTCCTCATCACTTAGCCGTTTTTTAAAATTACGAGGTTCGTCGTCAAAAGTTCTCGAGTAGCTGAACAGTGCGACGTTAATATTCACTCACTCACTGTCATTCCATCGCAAGGCAACCTCAAGTTGTGGACCTAGGTTCACAGAATTCGACAGGCTAACATTAAATAATTTTAACCCTTTTAAAAATGTAATGTTTCATTGAAATTAAATATAAGAATAATTGTGTAGTTCAGACATAATGTGCATGTAGTAAATATCGAAACTGATTCTCTTGGTTTTTACCTTAAATTGGTAACAAAATGAAACATTTAAAACAAATGTTTTTCAGATGAAGAACCATTTTTCTTTGGAAGACCACATGACAAATAACACTTTTACAATACTAAACAAAATTTATTAAACTTTATCTTATTTTTATTTGTTTTGGCATTTATTTTTAGCATATGTCACACACAAAAAAAAAATTATTCTACAATTTTTAAGGTAAACTTAATGTATACTTATAAAACTTTCTAGTAAAACGTTACACATATCATTTGATTGGTTTCATTATAAATTTGAATGCTTTATTAATGAATTGTTCGGATTTGGATGACATTTAAACTATTGATACGCATTATAGAAATCTGATTAATTGGATTATGTATTATTTTCATTATGCTTTTAATAATGGAGAATTTTATTTTCATTTTTATCTATTATTTTTAACATTTTGTTTTAGAGAAATGTTTTTAATAGTTAGTATTACTGAGCTTTATTGCTAAATAACGCCGTGTTTAAATGTTTATTTTTAGGTTTAGTGCTTGTGGATTATAAAAATAATGATGTATCGTCTCTTACTGAAAGAATATACAAAATATTTTTAAGCAGAATAACTGATTAGGAGAGAAAATAGTTTTGGTTAATATGAGGGAACAGATGCTGAATTTGACACTATAAATTACATATATATTTTGATTGCGTTAATTCGCCAAAGGAAAAGTATAGTATAATCTTCAACCTTATTTTTGCTGCAAGAAAAAAAACACAGCAAAGTAAATGAAGGCATAAAAATTTGATTAACTTTCAACGATGCAAATTGTCCAAGAACCTTAAATTGCTTTTTTGTCCCCTACAAAATTTCCTTTTTTTTATATAATAAGTCTACGACGTATTTCTTCCACTAATGGTCCCAAGACATTCCGCAACACTTAAAACACAATCACACTTTTAAGCATCTATTTATTTATTTCTTCAGAGTTAACTACATTAACTGACTGACGAATTGGAGACTAAGTGGATGCTATTAACTGGAGACTTAATCAGATTTGTTCACTTATCTTAAGGAACAATTTAATAAGACACAGCTACAAGAGAGATTGCTTGGCGCTGTTACAAAGCTTGCAAAATGCTACAAGTTGCATTAAGCAATCTTGACGCGCTTTTTTTTTCCGATGCTGAATTATTTTTATTTTGGCGAAATTTCGAAATGTTTCTTATGTTATTTCCTTAAATAGTTTTCATTTATGTGTGTGAATCGTTTTAATTTTTAAAATACAACTTCACATGAAAACAGTCTTCATATTAATTTATCATAAATAAAATCAACCCAAATGATCAGTTTCCAAAGTTTTCCTATATTTTTTTTACAAAATTTGTAAAAATTATCTAACTGATATTACTTTATATTTTGTGTGTGAAAACTTTATTTAACTACTAATAATAAATAAGATAATTAAATGAAATATGTGTCTCCCTACATACCTAAATTTTTAAATCTGTTACAAATAGTAATCTTAATATAATTAGATTTTTTTGCTGAAAATAAACCCTGAAGACTACGGTTTTGAAAATATTCTAAAGCTGACGGTTATATGATTGGTTAGCTGGCCTCATTGAATCAAAATTCATTAAAAAAATATTTTTTGTGTTTATATAGAATAAATCTTATTGTAAATGTTTTTGATTCTAAAAAGATATTAAAATACTACTGCTTACTAGATTTTTTTTCAAATGGGCTACATTTTGGCACACAAACCTTTGCCCCAAATATGAGAACCATTTCAGTGGTGACACCATCTAGATGCAGCTCTCTCTACCAAGTTTTGACGTTTGAATTAATTTTTAATTCAAGCTCTTGTCGGATGTTAAATATTACCGTGATTTAATTTTACTGAGAGTACCTACTGGATCCGAAGAGATACGGTAACTTAATACTGAAGCATGTGACAGATATTCATTCTTTCTGAAGCTATCAATATCGTAAAAAATTAGTCTTCATTATGAAAGTTTGTAAACCCATGTTTAATTTCTTATAACAGAAGAAATATTCATACATTTTGAAAACATAAATAATTTTAAACTGTGCGAGACTTTAAATTTATTTTTAATTTCTGAATATAAAAATTGCAGCGTATATTCTTTTTATGCTAGTTGCTTTATTTGGTTTTTGTCTCAAAATTTGTTCCATGCCTTTTTATTTAAATTTAATGAATAATTTGATTTTTATGGAAACGAAAAAAATTTTTATAGACTCCTTGTTCCAATTTTTAGTGCCTGGTAAATAAGGCAATTTTTCGGTACTTTTGTATTATACTGCCGACCAATTTCGAAGAACGAAAAGATATCGCCATTTCAAAAAAAATGATGACATCGTTATTTTTTCTGTGTTCGTAAGTGCGCGGAAGCGATTTGTACTATTGGCTGTATATCGTGGCATTTGGTGACGATTTTTTGATTTGACGAAATGGGTCGATGGTATAACACGAAAGTGACGAATCTTTTATTTAGCAGAATATATTTTTCTCCTCAAGTATTTTTGCACTCCTATCTTTTTATGAGATGTGGTATGAATCTCGATATATTGCTTTAGTATTTCTTGAAATCCTATGATGCATATAAATTTTTTAAAAGTATAATCGTTGTTCCCAAAGTTTATAGCTTACAAATTAAACATAAATTGAAATCTGTCCTAAGTTTTTAAAACCGGATATTAAACGAAACATTTATTTTTCAATTTAAGTGTTTTTATCTTTCATAAATTTATTACTTAAATAAACATGAATCCTTAAAATAAAAGAAGTTATGATTCTTAAAACAGAATAAAAGAATTCCTTTTGTTTAAATAGGTCCGTATAATGTGTGTGTGGGATTTTGTTTCTAATTCTATTGTCAAAATTGAAATTAAAATGAAAAACGAGAAAACAGTTATCAATACGGCGATTTAAAAAAATACAAAAAACTGCGAGGCGAACGACTTGCACGAGACCTAAATAATGAGCGTAAAATGCAACGCGTGTATTCTTCGGAAACAATGTGAATTTAATTAAAAGGTAGTTTACTCTAATGTACTCGCAAATCGTGCTGTGAGAGATATATTAGTCGTCTCTCGCTTCCGCTTCGTTGAATTGTTTTTTGCTTTGTGATGAATGAGACGTCTTATTATTTCTCCAGCCTCTGTGTATTTGATACGCTCTTAACTAGCTTAATTTGTTGAAGAGTTTTTTCATTATTTGATGTCACAGAATCCCGCTCTCCCTTTCATTTAGTGTCTGAAAGATGAACGAGATTTCTTTCTTTTCTTCTTTTTCTTTTCTTGTGGTTGTGTTTCTTATCTAACTTTCATACATTATTTTTCTTTGTCGTTGTAAAATTTTCCTTTTAAAGTTCGGGAGAAAAATGTGATATAATTAGTGTGTCTAAAATGTTTTTCACAATATTACTTTTTTAGACATGCGTAATGTTTATTGTACTGTAATGTCTTCCTTTTTGCCTTATACGGAATTAGCATGTTAAGTATAAAATTTGGCTGTGGTGTTTTTGCTGATCTGCAGTTAAAAACACTTGTCCATCCGTATTTCTTCTATATATTCCATACATGTGGGTAAAAGATGTATTGTGAATGTAATAAATAACATTTACATATTATTCATAAATTAATGGACTCTATACATAATTATATAAGTATTATAAGAGGTATTAGAGAGAGAGAGAGAGAGAGAGAGAGAGAGAGAAGTTAATTAGACTGCAGTATTATATAGCTCAAAGAAAGTTTTCTGATGGTTTTTTTTTTTGATCATCCTGCCTGTTTTTTTTTAACATGATAGAGCCACTAACCTTTGTTTGCCTGTCAGTTAATAATTTAATAAAAGAGAGATTATTTTTTTTTTCAAATTAAGTTTTAGCAAATAAAAAAAAATTCTAATTTTTCAATTCAATTTTTAATTGAATGTAATAATGTCCTTTTTTGGTACAACATTTCTTTCCTTCATTTTCGTATTGTACGTATTGAGATCTACTGATTTAGATTAATTTGTTTAAGCACTGTAGTTTGTTGAACTCATCATTTTAGTAATTCGTTATTTACTGAATCTATTAAGTGAAATTTAGGGGATTTGATTTGTCGCGGCTATTAAAATATTCCTTTTCTTTCTAAGTTCCTCAACTGTAGCGTGTTTGGTTTGGTTATTCTTATAACTGAAGTTGGATTTGATAAGGACGTTGTTACTATCGATTTTTTTACTAAATATCGATTAAAATGAAAGTATTCAATCTGAAAGGTTTTTCGAGACTTTTAAGATTTCAAATAGCGTCTCGCGAACCTTTTCTTTGTTCGTTTGTTTACAATTATTTTAAACTCTGTGAGAGAAAAAAAATGTTATTTATCATTTGAAAAAAAATTATTATTACATAAAACTCTCTCCCCACCGCTTGTTTTTCTTTTATAGCTTTATAAATGTACCTTTTACCAAATGAAATGCCCGTTCTTTAACACTAAACATACTATAACCGGTCAAAAGACCAGTTTTACTATGGTAGAAGTTGATATGTATTGTTATGCTTAGTGTTAAAAAACAAAAATTGAGTTTCGTTTATTTCAGACCTGGCAATTCTGAAATGAGATTAGAAACATCGTGTAATTTGAGTTATAACATTAGTAACTGAGAAAGATACAACTTTGGTCTGCATAAATTTGGGAAAAGGCCGCCTGAATTAACAAAATACATTTGTTGAGTCCTAGTGCGCTTCTTAGTTGAATCCTAGTGCGCTTCTTAGTTGAATCCTAGTGCGCTTCTTAGTTGAATCCTAGTGCGCTTCTCAGTTGAATCCTTTTTCACTGTTTAGTAGCAGCCTAGTTCGTTTCTTAGCTGAATCCTTGGTCGCTATTTAATGAAATATTTGTACGCTTCTTGGTTAAATCCATGTACGCTTATTAGTTAAATCCTTGTACGCTTATTAGTTAAATCCTTGTACGCTCGAATTATAGAGTGAAATCATTGTACGCTTATTAGTTAAATCCTTGTACGCTCGAATTATAGAGTGAAATCCTTATTCGCTTTTTGATTGAATCCTTGTGCGCTTCTTATTTAAATCCTTGTACGCGTATTAGTTAAATGTTTGCACTCTTATTAGTTAAATTCTTGTACGCTCACATTTTATCGAGTGAAATCCAATTAACAATCAGTCATATTGCTTGTCAGTGGTACAAAATTACTTTCATGCAATATTATATTGACTTATGATACGAGCAGTCTATTAAAAAGTATGTTATTTGTGGACTTATTCATAAATACAGCATATTATATTACGGTTAGCAAATATAAAATCACTTTCACCGCTTTATGCCTATTAAGGTACTTGAAAGAAAAAGCTGAATTAAAAAAATAGTTTTCAAACGTTTAGTGAGCAAGAGTAAAAATATGGTGAACGTAAATCAATTTAAATCCTCATTTTGAATTTTTGTTGACTACAAAAGCAAGTGCAGGATTCATTGCAATAAAAACTCCATTGAGAACTCAACAGTCGCAGATCATTTGGAAGTAGATAATAAAAATCAATTTGAAAGTGTTTAAAATTTAAGAATCGCTTATCTAAATAGACCTTAAGTTATTGCTCGAAAAGCTGTTCATCCTTTTAATTCCCTTATCCTGATTTGATTTGATCCCGACTTCTCGCCGTAAAACCTTTGTCGTTGCACCTACCTTATTATCTTCGAAAGCGCGAGTGTAACTTTTCCCGCTCTCTGCTGGCGTAATTACAAAAAAAAGAACAAAATTAATTACGCAATTTCCCTAAACGCAGGTAATAAAGGAACGCTGATAAAAATGCTTTAGATAGCTATTTGATTAAAGAATGTTCGATGTTGAGACCTCGAAGTGTGAAGTTTCTTTTGATTTCTTTATTGTTTAGTCGTCGTCAGCTGTAATTTGACGATCGCAGCGAAGAAGTTAATTGTGTAGGTCATAAAAATCGAATTGAATTATCAGAAACTTTCTAATTAATTCGGCAATATGTGCTCGACGTTAACGACGGGTTTCGTAAAAGTTATCTGTTCAGGGGGGAGGTATCGAGTAACAATGTTATTTTCCTTTTGAAATGGAATGTTTGCTTCTTCTCGTTATTGAGAACAACTCCTTGGTGATGGTTCTGTGACGAAAAAAAAAATTAAAAGAACGCACTGGAGTTAATTATTTCATTTCTAAATTTTCTTCTAATGATAATTTATTGTTTTTATTGTATATTTTGATGTTCTTTTATTGCGTTTTGATATTATTTGATGTGTAGTTTGGATGTGTAATTAAAGAGGATTTTAATTTGGGTTTAGAGCTGTTATGTTCTTTCTCTTTATTTTTAAATAAAATTCATTACGAATAAAACTTAACTGTTTTATATAGTATTATCTGTGGGAATTACTTTTAATAATATATCTAGATGCGTAAGGATATGTGCTCTATAAACTCATTTTTAATATTTTCATGATGTAAATTAATGATGCTGGTGGCTTATCATTATGTTATGTAAACTTTTAAAATAAATCTGTTGGAATTAATTAATTGGACATTTTCTTAACAATCATTATATTATTTTTTTTCTCTTCTTTTTCTGTCTTTTCAAAAAACAAGATTAAATATCGACATTAGAAAATCATAATATATATAAAATAGGTGTATAAGTTCTATAAAAAAATTACTATATAATATTATATAAAAAATAGACCTTTGACTCAAATGAAATGAACTTTTAGTTCTTTTAAATGTGAAAACTAAAGGCATTTATGCATAGAATTTCGTGTTTTAGTAAGTTTACCCAATGAGTTTTTTTAATTGTAATTTCATTTTATTTAGTGGCCGCGATAGCCTAGTGGTCAAGACAACGAACTCGTTGCAGGCGTGTCATGAGTTCGATCAAAATCACGAGGTCTGTCTTCAAAAGCCCGCGAGTTGCTGAACAGTGCGACGTTAATACTCACTCATTCATTCATTGATTCTATTTAGGTATAATCCATTAATTATAGATAGACTCGATTATTAGAACTATATTTCATTTCTCCACATATCTCTTGTATGGGCAACAAAACATATATACAATTTTTATTCTAATAGTTATTTTTCTACTCTTGTTAATTGAGAAAAATAACACTTAGCTTTATACAATTCCAGTTTAACATTTATTCCTTGTACACTTTTGAAATGCTTCAGTTTCGTAACACTATATACGCTTGTCTGGGTTTATGTATTCTGAAAAAATTAGTGTCTCTTCACAGACAACTTTTTAAAAATCACTTGAAAATTCCTGTATAAAAAAAAAAACCGTGAAATTTCATTACTTCCTAACATATCCTTGGACCTGAATTCAGTAGATCTTGGGTAGAAAATTTATTGAATATATTTGTACGGAAATTTTGCTTTCAAGAGTTTGTGTAGCGCCGTAGGAAAAAAAATTATAATTGAATTGATCACAAATGTTACCGGAATTTTTTTCATAATCGCGTGAATTCGTGATCGAGATTATTTCTTTTGAGTCCTGGATCTGAATCTTGGTGGCATTAAAATGCATCATGCAAAAGTGTTGATAGCATTAAATATGCTGAAGCTCGATATCTCCTCCCGTTAGCGTTATGTGGAAAACTTTACGTTAGCGTTAGAAAATTAACTCCCCCAGCTCAGGTATTGCCCTTATCACTTGAATGTGATTCACAGTTGCGGGGGCGGTTGCCAATAACCTTCATATCAATCACGCAGGTGGTCGAAATTATCTGTGTGATTTCTATTTGTTACATGAAACAAAAAATAAAGTAGTATTTTCGCTTTAAAACTTAAATTATTTTAAGAAGATTGTGTTTATATTGTTTTAACAACCAATCTTCTGCTGGAGTATTTTTTACTTGCATTTTGTTTCTTAATCTCTTGCACTTCAGTACTAAATGGTCGAACATGCAGCTAATCAGTTGGCCACGAAATATTGAAAATAATCTCATTTCAAGAAGATAGTAATCCAAACTGGAAAGTTTCACTTTCGAAGAGAAAAGCTGATTCATTTGCATAAAATAAAAAGTATTAATGTTTGCTCTTAAGTTGTGATGTCATCCAAACAAAAGATTAATCAGAATTTCATACAATGAAAAATAAGAATTATAACTTGTGTTGACGGGTTCAGTTACATCTTGCTAATAACATAACTATTTTTATTCATAGCTTGTAAGGACAGTTGTTTAAAATATATACCTGTATTGAAGATACCTGTTGTACATCTTATGTTTGCAAGCGCAAATTTCTTTCTAATTTTTCCTTCCTGTATTTTTCTTGCTCATATTCGTTTGTATCATTACATTTGTACTTTGAAACTAAATAATTGCTGTAGAAGCATTTTTTGTTGAAACTTCCTTCTCCTGTTAAGGTATTTTTGATTAATAATTGCTAAATGGGGATGAGGGGGGGTGGGGAAATAATTATTTCTTGTGGGGATCTGGTTTGCAGGTTTTTCAGCCTTTTAGGGGAAATTGGTTCCCTTCGGGCATTTCTTCGATAGTTCTTAAGTTGCTTCAAAGTAGAACACTATAAAAACAAATTATTACATGTAATTAATTACTTTGCAACTTTACTTTCTCTTTGAATCTTACAAAATACTTAGACAACAAGCAGTCGCTTGTAAAATAATTAGTGAGAATCTGATTTTAAAGGTGAATCGCCGTGACCGTTTGAATGAAAGTGATTGGTTGTTTAATAATTTCCTCTGTTTGATCCTTTTTTTTTTTTTTTGTTTGTTTAATATTTTTCAATGAACATCTTGTGTATTTTTGTATTGTTTCTTTCACAGTTAAGAATCGTACAGAATTTTAAGTTAATGTATGTGTTGTGTGTTTCGCGCAAATCTTTAGCGTAGTTCATGCCTGCAAAGCGTAAACTAGAAAAAGAAGGGATGGAATACCTTTAGCATTATGCATATAAATCATTTATAAAAAAATAACAATGAACGATTATTAACTACAACTCTGTCCGTATATTTTTAAATGCAAGTTAATTTTGGATTTTATAAAAATACTGAAACTGTGTTACGTGGGGTCAACACAGTATGGACTGACGCAAAATGTTAATTTTTTAAAGTTCATATACTAGTTTTTGTTGACAGAATGCAGACGAACATAATCTCACGATACAGTTACCAATCAAGCGCCTTTTTTTATAAGGCATGAATTTACCCGTTGAAATTTAGCATGTCTTTATTTATGTATAATACTATAAATGTTTCAATAGGATTACCAAAAACATTTGAATTTAGCAATTACATATTTCATTGCGAGTTAAGCGAGCGTGTGATTGACAAGTTTAAGTTTAGATCGAATTATATTTGAAGACAATGGTTCTTAAAGTTGGAGCTTTTTGCGGATGGTAATCTTCAAATCGAATCGGGGGTTGGGATCCTAATTTAGCCATTGACCATCGCCTTTAGCCTATTAAATGGATAATGGCATCAAAACCTGCTGCCTAACTTTTATGTGGAAAATAGGAGGTTAAGTTTATGGGTTCAGATGTAATAGCTTCCGTCCAGCTTTATTGAGCTTTGAGTATATATAATAAATAGCATATTTCAGAACTTTTTTTTATTAAAGCATATAATAAAAATATGCAAAATAAAATTAAATGTAACTGATAAATAATGCTTTTCAAAAACTATATACACATAATACGAATGTGTATATAGTTTTTATACACATTCATTTATACATATAGAATTATATATGTGTTTTTAATTTTAAAAAAGTTATGCAAAATGTGTATTCAATTTCGTATTGTAACTATTATATTAAATATCATGATCCATCGAATCTTTTACGCGAGAAATTTTGATTTTCTTAAGTATGCATTTTTACCAATGTGTCACCAGGAAAATAGTTTTAAAAAGGGATTGTTTTTTTATCTCTTTAAAATATGTATGAGAATTTTTATTCAAGTCTCCAATCAGTTTAATTCCGTCGCATTAAAAGTAGAAAGTCTGTTGTGTTTTTCTTTCTTCCAAATCTTCTCTAAATTTAGCTCAAGAACGTGTTTTTCGAACTTGTGACCTTTAGTTGTTGACAATATATCTGTAAAAGTATCTTTCCTGCATTAAGACTATTAATGCAGTAAAGCACACTATTTTTTCTATTTCGTTATAAAGTAATTTAATATATTTTTTTTTTATCGTTGATTATAATTAATAATAATTATTATTATTATTCTCATCTTGGTTTTCTACATTCAGAAAAATAATAGCTATTACGGATTGCAAAAAATATATAAATTTGTATCTGAAAAAATAGTCTTTTGTATCAATTTAAAAATAAAGTTTCTGATAATCTATCTGAAAATAATGTTACATTTTAAAATGAAAACAGCATTAAAAATATTAATCACTCTAAAAATAAACCCTAAAAATCTTATTAGAGTAGCATATTTTTTTGTGAAAATATTATTTTTAACTTCTGTTTTCGTGGCTCACTAAAAATAACTAGTATCATTATAGTGTTCTATTTTACAGATAATTGCTTTAGTTTTTGTCAGACTTTTTCTTCTTCATTCGATATTCTTATTTGTTTTGAAGTGTTTCTATTTTTTCTCCTCGCGCGATTCTGGATCATTTATTTAAAACATCATTATCTTCATTATTTTTAGCATTTTGTTTCTTATTCCGTTGATTAGGTTTATGCTTTACCGATATGAATGGGCAGTAAATATTAATAGAAATAATGCATTACGTCAAAAAATATAATTATTCCATTTAAAATATTTATGCGATGTTAATAACAATTTATTCACAATTTTTATTTATTTCTGTTTCATTAATTTAAAACAGAGGTGTCAAATTCGCGGCCCAAAACGTACATTTTTGTGGCCCGGCCAGTATATCAGCACAATAATATATAATAGAATAACAAACCGACGCAGAATAAAAATAAGATTCGTAGAATTAACTCTTAACTTTTTAAAAGTATACTCTCTCTCTCTTTATTTTTTAATGCTACTATTAAACTAAAAGCGTACATTTATTTTAAATATATTTATTAATTATTTTAACATGAAAAGCATGCGGCCCCGTAACTTAATATTAAATAGAATTTGCTGTCCGTAATATCATATGAGTTTGACATGCCTTATTTAAAAAAAATATTTTTTAAAAGACAGACTCGCTATTTTCCTCCCATTTGTTATTATAATTCCTTGTATTTACTTACTATTATAAGAAATAATATATATTAAGCATAGCACAATTAGAAAACAATAAAATTGTACAAAATGCAACTTATTTAATTTTATAGTTGTAACTTATTGATGTTTTACTTTTTCCACAAATGATCTTAATGATGTAACTATTATATATAATATTATTCGCAAAGAGAGATGCGATATAAAATAAATCACAGCGTGTGCCAATGTGCACCATTTTAGGAAATGAAGTTGAAACAGTTAATATTTTAATAACTTATGTTATTTATTAAGGATGTAAAGTGTTTTAAGAAAGCAGATGAACTTAAATTTCCTATAATCACTTTTTCTCAATTGAACGTTTCTTAAATCTGGATTATATGAGGACCATGATGTGTATTGGCGTAGTTGGGAGTAAGAGGTTGACCTATATTTTGCTGGATTTTTTTTTATAATAGCTTATAATGAAAAATTACTTTTTATAACAGAATATTGACGGTATTGTATTTGGATACAGCCTTTCTTATGTTATGCTATTTAATGGAAGAATAATGTAATTTAAAAAATTTCTTAATTCGATTCCATCTGACTTAAAAACCATTTTACTTTTATGCTGCGGATTGAAGAATTTTTTTATTGATCTGGAACAAAAATTTTAGTTAAAAGTAAAAAAAAAGTCTTACACAATCTTTTAAATGAACATTTTCGTTTCTTTATTTTACCTTTTGTTTTCCAGCTTGTAGACAAATGGCCAGCACATGTAACCGTATAAAATTAACTAAAATTCTATCCAAGCCCTCAAATTTCTAGAGTATAAAATGTTTGCATATTATGTCCATAAATTTCTAAAATTCATCGACAAATGTATTGTGAATATTTATCTTTCTTCTAAACAATTTACCGAGAGAAAAGTTTCTTTGTTTAAAGATTTCGGTTGAAACTCTGATGCTGTATTAAAGATTTTTACTTTTTATGGCGATCAGGAATTCATGAGTTTCAAATTTTTCTTCTGAGTTTTTCTGTATGTGTACATTTTTCCTATATAATCTACAATATTTCTGTATCCATCCAAATAATTTTCTAAAATCTTTCGTATTTCTATTTTTAGGCCCAAGGTGATGACGATGTCGCTGTTAGCGTTGAAGATACCAGAGGTAGTGGGTTCATGGAAGAATTCTTCGCTGAGGTAAGTGACAGTTTGATATTCCTTTGATCCAAATCATTCATCAGCTATTTCCTCCCTCTTTCTCTAACAGGCCTTGGACAGATAATTAAGTGGTCTCAAAGCTTTGTTCCTACGCTATTTCATTTTCCTAATTACATTCGTTTGACAGTATTAATTCTCTTAGTTTTTGAATAGTTGACTTTCAATGACCTAAGGTTTTTCCATGCCTGTCAACTTTTTTTTTTGCATCGAACGATGTCGTTATGAAGCTTTTTTCTTCGCTTGTCTACGGAATGTAATAATTGGATCTTTAGTCTTTTGTCCTTATCGATTGTCTTGTAGTTTGATGTTAAGGTTCTATTCATTGTAACCTTTGTTATTTTATGTTTTTTACCGTTTCCTCACCAGCATTTTATCTTATTCAAAATGTTATTAGTTGCTACCCATAGTGGTTAATTTCGAACGTGTAATACGGCCGTGGTAGTCGAGTGGTCATGTCACGAACTCATGCCCGGAGGGTGGTTTTTTTTTTTTTCGAGTTGGGGATTCGAAACTTTGTACCATTGGAGAACTACCAAATAGAAGAATTGAGACACATTTCAACCTGTCGAAGCTGAAAGTCCCCACGTTGGTGTGGTGTGGAAGTTAGGAGAACTCGGGTATCATCTTGGTCACTTGACGGTGGTTCAAAATAACGAAATCGGTCACCAGTAGCCCTAGGGTAGCTTCAGAGTGCGACGAAAATAAATAATTAATAGATGAAACTTATATATAATATTTGTCAATTCAAAATGAAAATATTGACAAACAATGCTGTTGATGCATTTGATATATTATTTCCTCCCTAATGCGTTTTTTTTTCGTTATTAACCCCTTAAGTAGTCATTTTTTTCCCCCAAAACATCCAAAAAAGGCACATTTTTTATTCCATATAAATAATACTTAACCCAATGTGAAAATGGTAGAATTTTATTTTAATTTACAATTTTAAAGTTTTCACTCAAATTTTATGTTATAATTGTGGTACACAAAAACCCTTAAATGTTTGCTTTTTTATAAGTATACTGCATGCTTTGAAGGATGTTTCATATATCTTAAATGAATATCTCTCATACTTACAAAAAAAATTATGTTCGTACCTTATTTACAAATGGTTGAGGATTTTATGCGTGTTTGTTTTTATATGTATATGCACACACACAATTTGAAGCATGATGTATAAAACTAAGACTTACTTTGTAATGGAGACAGAGATAATATCGCCTTTTTTAGGTTATATTTCATTACTTCTCAAGCAACGTATTGCATGCCTTGCCAATCCTTGTACTTTTTCAAATATTTTCAAAAATTTAAATTTCTGCCTTCAATGAAAAATTTCCGCCTTTACCGCAAAGAAAGTCCAGGATGAGAAGTATTTCAGTATCATAGACAAACTGCATGTCTTATAAACACAAGCACTAATAATCTCACTAAAAGATTGAGAAATATGTGCAAATCAAACAAAGAAGAAAATATCAGTGCCCGTACGGTGTACGGGCAAACCAGTTGAGGACACAAAAAAACTGATTAACTTGCGTGTATTTACTTTATCAAAATACATTACTATAATTAAGGTATCCGACTACGTTCGGAACCGTGATTTTAAAAAAGTGCATAAATGGATAATTTTCATGATATTGAGTGTCACTTAGATTAGAATACATGTATAAAATTGTTTTAAGGATATTTTGACAAAAAAACTATTTAAATACAATATTTTGGCAAAAAATCAACTTAGAATAATCTTTTTTAAAAATGTTCTCCTTTTGTGAAAAATGCTTCTATTATAATAATACTTTGCCTGCATATAGCTCAGACCTCTCTACAGAAGCTCAACTAGAATTTTTGAAAAATTCACATTATTTTCAGTGTTACCACCCATTGAAAAAATTATTGGCGTTTTTTTTTCTTAAAATTGCTTCCTTCTGTTGTCGTAACATATAAGTAAACCCACTTCTAAGTTATATGTTTCAAAAATTCTAGTTGAGCCTCTGTAGAGAGGTCTGAGCTATAGACAGGCGAAATATTATTATAATAGAAGCGTTTTTCACAAAAGGAGAACGTTTTGAAAAAAGATTATTCTAAGTTAATTTTTTGTCAAAATGTATTTAAAACAATTTTATACATGTATTCTAATCTAAGTGACACTAAATATTATAAAATTAACCATTTATGTCCTTTTGCAAAATCACGGTTGCGAACGTAGTCGGATACCTTAACTGAAAAATTTCCAACGTTATTTGCATGCATTTTAATTATAAATAGTACTAAAATTTGCTGTAAATCC
The DNA here is from genome assembly GCA_019973955.1 of Trichonephila inaurata madagascariensis. NCBI lineage: Eukaryota > Metazoa > Arthropoda > Arachnida > Araneae > Nephilidae > Trichonephila > Trichonephila inaurata. Next base: position 61,479 of record BMAV01000866.1, on the reverse strand, counting down.
ATTTTCTTTATAAATGTGCCTTTTTTATTTATTAATTAGAAATTGTAAAAGAAAGAAGTTATATTCCTAATTTTCCATACAACAATATTCATAAAAAGTCGTAATTTTAGTTAGTTGCTATTTTTTTAAGTGAGGTGTGAAAGAAAATAGCGTGCATTTCGTTTCAATAAATTTACATACACCTTTCCTTATATCAGAACTGGAAACATTTTTCTTAGATCTGTGGTGTTTTTTAAGTATTGATTTTTCATTTTTCGACGTTTATTTTCAAGGAGGAAGAATAATAAAGATGGATGATAACACGTGTTTAAGTTAAATATGTAATCAAAATCAAAACTTTTTATAATTAGACAACTATAACTCTTCTCTGGTTGTTAAAAATATTTCTGTATCTATTTTTGTTCACAAATTCTCGTGCTATATTCTCTGGATTTCTTTTGTCATTTTAAACGGAGTCGGGTTCTTCTTTCAGCAACAGAAGAAAAATAACTCCTTTTCTGCTACTGAAGGATCAAATTCATATGTATACTGACTTATCGCGGCATTCATAATCTCAGCAACATGTGAGATAAAAAAGAAAAAGAAATCTTTTTTTTTTATCTCTTATTCCTTCTGGCACTGGCGTTTTTTCATTTTTCTGGATTCTAGCCCAAAGCTGAAATAGACTTATTCGTTTTGATTTTATTTCTTGTCGAAAAGACTTTTAGACTCTATATCACATCATCATACACTCAACATTACGAAAGTTTGATATCTTTTCTTTTCAGAAGGTAAAAGAAAGAGTACGTGAAATTGATCTTTTTTTGCCCCTCTAAGTTTCTTTATGTCTTAAAATATTAAAAGAGTAATTTCTAAATAATGAACTTTTACGTTAGTGCAGAAGAATAGCAATTTTCCTTCGTAATTTTTGTTCCGGAGTTTCGAAACAGGACGTTTTTGAAAAGTAATATCGCGAAATGTTTCCTTTTTCATGGTATATCCACTAATGCAGTCATGAACTACAGTTCTTTGGTCTCTAAAGGTTTTATCTGGCCCATATAAGATTTTAAAACACTAATGTAAAAATTTTAATTTCATTATTTTGAAAATAAAATAATACACAAAGTAGGATTTCATACATGATATATTTGCATAGAAATTAACTTTAAAACTTTTCATGTTCATAAAAAAGGAACTTTCCCTCTTATCAATATTCTTAAAATTACTCAAATGTACTTATATTCTTTTATATTCAAGTTAAAAAAAATCGTTGGAAAAAAAATTCTGTTACACCTTTATTCATCATATTAGTATAGTAAAGAATTTTAACTGCTTACATTTTTTTTTAATATTATTCAATTTCTACTATTAACTCACACTCTCTATATATTTATTTATTTATCTTCGTGGAATTTTCAATCGTTAATAAAATATATTTTAAAACACTCAATTGCTGAAATTTTATAGACATGATTTTTTTAGATGACAATAGAGTAATTTAATTATAATTAATAAAAATTAATTGATTAAAATTAATTATTTAAAGAATTACAAATACAGCCACTTTGGCGACTTAGTGACAATTTTGGCGACTTGTGTCAAAACTTGAAAATGTTTTTTTCTAGCGTTTTAAAGCATTCAATTGAACTGAACTTTTACATACACGATTGTTTTGTATGACAGTATGATACTTTAATGATAATGAATAAAAATTAATTACCACTTAATGTTGTGAATCTGTGTATATACATATTTATATTAATTGTTACTATTTAATAAAAAGTAGGTAAAATAAAAATTTTCTTTGTTGATCTAAGTAGGAATTGACTTAAAAATTTTTTTTTATTACTTGTTTGTAACAAATTAATTGCGACCGCCAGAAAAAAGTATAATTTTCTTTGGCATATTAGTAAAAATGTTTGTTTACACTGCACTTAAACATGATGTTGACTGACTACATTATTATAAAATATTCTGTATGTTTACTAAAGGCATTGCATGCATTTTGAAATTTCTTTATCAAAACTTCAGAATCATTAAAAAATCAAATGTTAAAACGTAATACATTTCTTACATGGATGCAATACAGTTTTTTTTTCATCTCATTATTGAGGCTATGGTAGCTTAATGGTCAGGGTCGCTGACTCGTGACTGGCCTGTCTTGAGCTCGAGTCACTGCTCCTGAAGACCTGCTGTGTTGAGTGACTGATTCATGTTAAATCTGCCGAGGTACAAAGTCCTCCCGTTGGTGTGGTGTGAATTTCAGAGAGGGGATTGTCATTTCTGGTTTCGTCATCATCACTTGACCATGGTTCAAATTTTCGAGGTCCGTCGCCAATAGCCCCCATGTTGCTTTGCAGTGTGAAGTTAATGTACACTCACTAAATCACTTCATCTTACTGTAGATTTTTATGTTTATCGTATGTATTAAATTGGATGTTTTGAAATAGTTATCTTACGTTCTGTGTATCATTATTAAGACCTGATGGCTACACTCATGGATGTCGTATAGAGAGACTGATGTCCTTTAAACCTGTCCAAGCTTTTTTCCTTTGGCGTAGTGTGAAAGTTTGGAGAAGGGGTGCCAGCTCAGGTTTTCGTCCTCGTTACTTGGCCGTGGTTCAAAATTACAAGTTCCGTCGCCAATTGTTTTTGTGTTGCTTCTGAAAGCCACGTAAATAAACAATCAATTATTTATTAAAGTTTTTGGATATTGTGTTTAATTTCCATCACCCATTTACTGGGTGTGGACTAAATTCCTGACGTCACATAAATGTAATCACGTGTTTTCCATTGAATGGACTAAATTCATATGACGTCATTTTTTTTAGTCACATGATAACGGCAACCACGTGTTTTTAGCCAATCAGTTCAAAAACTCATGTGACGTCATAGTCACGATAAATGCAATAATCTATTTTCAGTTAATCAGATAACTCACTTCCTTGTTGTCAAATTACGTTTTTTGCAGAAACTTTTTTTAAAAAGTAATATTTGTCACTTATACTTAAAAATATTTATATAAAACAAGATTTTTTTTTAATTTAAATTTTTTTTTATTGAAGTTTCTTTTTATAATAGTTGAACATCTTTTCTAAATTATTAAATTTTATCTAAGTTTTACGAATAAAACAAAAAGTACAAGTTTTAAATTCAATGTAGAACACGTGTTTGCCTGTATCATGTGACTCATAAATTTAGTCCATTCAAAGCTGGTATTAAACTTGTACTTGTAAGATCGAGCTACAATTTAAAATTTGATTATGAGATAAAAATGGATTAAAGTTCTTTAAAACTTTTTCAAAATAAATTTTAAAAAATTCTTATATTATATGGGTATTTTTTTAAATTAAAGATGTTCTTTTCTCTCTTACTTATATACTATTTGCGTTATTTTTGTCAACAGATATGAACATTTTAAAAGAAAGTTTCTGAAAAGAAAACAAAAGTTGGCAACAGGGAAGACACATCAACTGATTGTCTAAAAACACGTGATTGCATTTATCACGTGACTGCAACGTCAAATGAATTTAGCCCATTGTAATTCAGCTCGATACGATGGTTCAGCTCGAGTCGAATCGTGAGTTGCAGTAACTATTTCATCAAAGTTCATCATTCACTACTGCGGAATAATTAAAGCTGTGGCAAATTCAATCTAAGCCTTTAGCCTTCGAAGTCCTTATTCGATGCTGTATAGAAGTCGAGAGAATGAGATATCGACTCTTCGTCTGACTAGTTCAAAATTATAAATCAATCACCAGAACGTCATTGTGAGAGTTCTAGAAAGATGTTAATTGAACCAGTTAATTAATTCGGTGTGCATGCATTTCTTGATGCATCTCTGAAAAAATAGTCGTAAAGGTTTGATAGCAATCGCTACGATTTGAGCCGACAGCTTTCTTTTCTTTTTTTTTTGATCAAACGTAAATCTATGATAGATGATGCATATTAAATTAAATTAGTTGTCGAAGTCCTTATGTTGCCTAAAGAGAAAAAAAAAATCCTTTTTAGATGCCATGTGCGTTATTTAACTAATTCCTTCGCTATCAATTCATTATGAAACTGGGTTGCCACATTAAATTAATCAAAACAAGAATTTCTCTGAAAAAAGGAAAAAAAAGAAAAAAAAAACGAATAAAGATTAGTTTTATCCTATTATAAATTGTTCAAAGGTCACATTTTCTTAAATGACGTGACATTAATTTCGTTATGAGCCATTTAAGATCTTAATCCGTGTGTTTACAACCCAAACGGAACCCTCAAAGTAACGTTATAAAATTTTCATCTTTATTATTTTTGAAGTTGAAAAAACAAAATTACGAGATACAATTAGTTTCTATACAAGATTGAATAGTTTAAAATATTTAAAAAGCTCGCAAAATATTTTAATATTTTGATATATAATTTAAAATATTTTGCAAACGAATATGACAGTAAAATGTTTGGATTTATCATTGAAATTGGAAACTCATGTTATTGGAACGAGCTGTAATGTGTTAAAGATGGTATCAAAATTTTATTAGTGTTATTAACTAAAAATGCGGTTCATTCGAAAATTATTATTAATAATTTCATTTTATTATAATATATAAAGTGTCAAGTATATGGATGCATTATCAATAAAGATTGAGTCATCAAAAGTTAATATTGATAAATTGAAGTGTAATTAGTGCATGATCGGATACTCTGATATAGTAACAATATTAACCCTCATCGAGTTTCCAGGTTTGACTATATTTTTATCTGGAATCTAAAGCTATAATGCTTGGGTTGTTTGTTTTTTTTAAATATATTTATAGATTTTTTTTTATTTTTATAGATGTTTGCTGGAGCACTTAACCGTATTAGACTCTAATATTCCTTTATATTAAAATGCCTGAGGTAGATGCTCCAATCACCCAGTGTAAGCAAAATTAAGGTCGAGAGCTCAAACGTCCTCCCGTTGTTGTGGTGTGATAGTTAGGAGAGGGTCAGGTGTCGTCTACTTCACTTGACCATGGTTCAAAATGACGTGGTTCGTCGCCAAAAGCCCTTGTGTAGCTGAACAGTGCGACGTTAATATTCACTCACTCACTCACTAAGCAAAAACCAATTAAAATAAAAGGAATTTATTTTCGTAAAGAATTACTTGAAACTTTAAAAAATCTTTATATTTATTTTTCTCAAAAATAAATTTTACACAATCACTTATGAGACAATTCAAATTTTAGTTTTATATTTTATGTGAATGAAAATAGGGATTTTCTCCCTTTTCTCACCCCTTCCTTTTTTCTTTTCTTCTTTCTTTTTTTAAAAAAAATATTCTAGTGGTGTCTCAATTCTCTGGACTGCTTTTGCAATAATATTAATATTTACTTTTAAAACCTGAATGCTTTACTTGCCTCTATTTTGTATTGTATGTGTGTGAACTAGTCTTTAACTGCACCTTTTTTGTAAAGACATAGAACTATTACTGTAGTATAAAATAGAATAGTAAAGTATGATGAAACTTTCATAAGTCATGCATTATTTATTGCATAACTTTTTTTTCTTGCATATTTCTTATTGAAGTATTTTCTATTTACGTGTCTCTGTAAGAGGTACTTCAAAAATAAATTTGATAAATTTACTCTCAATTGGAAAGAACCCATGCGCCGTTTCCAACTTCTGAATTTGATTCTGCATTAAATTTTCCAAGCACTCTAGTTGATCCAACTTAAACCGGATTAAATAGATACGGCATGTTTATCTAGGCTCGGAAATATTTTTTTCCAGAAATACCTCTCGGAATTCAACCGACCGTTTCCTTTGTACCTCATTTGCGTGCAATCGATATGTTTTCTAATTCCGAAACCAGCGAATTCCTTAAACCTGACCGGAAATGCGTGTTTTGATTTCTCCTTTTCCTATTCTCTCTCTCTCTCTTTCGCCTTTGAATAAATAGCCTTGAGACGGATTTCGATTTTCTTCGAAGGATTTTCGTTGAAAGTCAATGTTGGTCCTCGGATTTCTGTCGTTTTTTTTCTTTATTGTTATCTGTCTCTTACATCTTGACATGAAGTCGTGAGAATGGAAATTCTCTGCTCTGGTTTCATGGATTTTGGCGAATGCAATCAATTCCCTATTCAAGCCATGCCTCTCTTGTATTATCCAACCTTTATTGATTTGTCTATGAGTTGGATGCTAGTTATTGTAAGTGATAAATTTCTTAACTGCAAGCGTCTAGTATTTAGCTGTTATACTGGGTCCGTCATATTAACCACCCCTGTTTCAAAAGACAGTTACAAACAAACAAAACAAGATACAGAGAAAAGTCTTTTATTTGTGAACCACAAATACGATGCCATTTTACATTAATTGGTTTTAAAGGTTTTAAAGATTATGTCTACTAAGTGGCGTTCTCCAATGGTGACACATTGATGAAGTTTTTCCCGAAAGTTGTTCATAATTTTTCGTGTCATTTCCGGTGGAATGACAGCCACTGCCTGGATGATTGCCTCCTTTAGTGCTTTCAGGGTTGTAGGACGATGTTTGTGCACTTGCACCCTTAAATGCCCCCCCCCAAATCACTAGGTAATAAATCAGTTAACTTCCCTTTGGGGCCAAGTGATGTCTCGTCGCAAAAAGAGAAGACGTCTAGGAAACAAATCACTCTGAATTCCCAGCGAACGCCGTAAAGTGTGAGCTGTGGCTCTGTCTTGTTCAAACCAGATTTTTGCTTCTTCATGGTACCCAAGAAACTGGTTTAACTTTGGTCGCGGAGGTAGGTCTCGATCATTTGGCAGTAGCGATCTGAAGTAATCGTTACCTTTATCTTCGAAAAAATAAGGACCCCATACACCAAATTCAATTACGGCGCACCAAACTGTCACACGAGGAGTAAAGTGGTCGTTGGTGAAACGGCTGAGGGTTTTCTGCTGCTCAGTAGCGAAAGTTTTGTTCATTCACAGTGCCTGACAACTAGAAGTGGGCCTCATCAGACGAAATCAAAACAGTGCCAGGGGGAGTATTCTGAAGAACTTTCGGGAAAGACTTAAGTCAATGTATCACCATTGGAGGGCGCCAATTAGCGGACATATTTTTTAAAACCAATTAATGTGAAATGGCATCGTATTTGTGGTTCACAAATGAAAGACTTTTCATTTGCTTTTTGAAACAGGGGCGGTTAATATGCCGGTCCCTGTAAAAATTCAGCGTGTAGAGCATTGGACGTTAAAGATTAAACTAAATGTGGTAAATTCCAGATTGGGCTCAATGAGGTCTCCTTTAGTGTAAAAATTACTTATTCATTTAGGTTAGGTTACACAAAGACAACAACACATATCGTCAACAAAAATAATGAGCCAAGAACTTGGCTTGTTTTTTCATAGTGATCACTTTCTTTCCTCATCTGACCTGTATTGAAGTTAAGTGGTCGCTGGAGAGCACTTATGCTGCTTGGTACAATCAGTTACAGTTTTCATGACAAGAGCGGTTACAAGTGAAAATTATGGATTTATAAAAAAATTATAGGGATGGTACGTAGTAAACCTCCATTTTTTAAAAAAATAAAAATTTGTTTCAGTTGTAAAATTGAAGGGTGTTTTTTTGTAGAATAGTTTTAAGGTATTTTTCCTACAAACTTAATGTTTTGTGCTTTCTTTTTCTTATCTTTTCAAACATGCTGACTAAAAGAGACTTTTATAGTTATTTTTCTTCAGAGAATTGTAATTTTCAAAATTTTTTAATGTAAATAAACCTTAATGTTAAATATCTGTATAAAGCTGAAAATCTTTATAACTAGGTTAAGTTATTCTAAATGATTTGGAAATTGTCGGAAGACCTTTGCGAATTGTTTACAAATTCGCGATTTTTATGTTAAGTACGACATGGATTCGAGACCATTATGTGATGTATTAGAAGTTGATGTATTTTAAACTCAACTGGATGTCAAAGCGTTTATTTTATCTACCAAACTATACTAATTCAAGTGTCGGCTTTGTCATTTGATCGAGATCAGACCAAAAGAGAAGTGTCAACATAATAATAATGTCACCTTTAATCAAATTCTCACCTGTAATGGGACACTTAAAACTGTTAATCTATCCAAATTTCGACAAAAAGAAAATAAGTAATAAATCATTTACAAAGTTACTCGTATATCATTTTCTAATTTTTCCTGACTGTCGAATTTCCTTTATATTATCATTGAAAATCCTGCCTCGCAGACAGAAATTTTCCCCCCTGTACCCGTGGGATTGTCTTTAACAAAGATCCAAAATTTTTCAGGTTCTCAATTATAATTTATATATAGGAAAAATTATTCATATTCGTAAAATAATCTAATGAAATAAAGCTATGCTATGTGTGCTGTTTTTACTTTTGTAACTATGGCACCTCTTATTTTTTCCGCAGAATACTTGTTGTGATTGCAATGAACACTAGAGATAACATAGAACATTGAATTTACTATATACCTCTCTAGTTTAAGATTAATTAAATCAAGTTAATGTTTTCGCACAAACATATATATATCCGTACTCGAAGACACAAATTCTTGCAACGCATTTTATACAAACGCTTTTTATCGGAAACTGAATTAAATATTAAAGAATCTGATCATTTAATTTTGTTCCTTTTCATGTTTTCCTTCGAGCATATTGGCTTCTCGTCTTTATCATTTTATTTTCTTTAAAAATCCAATGCCTTTCGTTTGTACTTATTTTCGTTCCAGAGATCTGAGACTTAAATCTCTTTCTTTGTATCTGAGACAGTTTGGACTAAGAGTTATTTTGAAAGGACCAGTTGACAAGAAATTTATCTCATTTTCGTTCGTCCTTTTTTTCGTCGCCATTGTTTTGGATGGGGGAGGCTCCTTTGAAGCATTTCCTCCTCTCGACTCCAGCTTTTTTTTTATCTTTCAGCCGAACCATTTTTCTTCCGTTCTTTTTTCTTATTTATTATTATTATATTTTTTTTTATCATCTTTTAGCGAACTTTGCAACATTAACTTAATGTTGCTTTCCCGTTATCTTGAGTTTAACATTGTTTAGGTTTCTTATTTTCATCTTTTGTGTCTAGACAATGGGCTTTTATTGGAAGAAGTTTTCTTCACAGGCGATGTTTTGCAATAGGACTATCGAAGCCGATGCTCATAAGAGTTGTGGGGTATTCCTGTTTTACGAAGAAAAAAAAAAGGGATTTATTTCCTCTTCCCTATTAGATTGCTTTAACCACAAATAACATTCCGTTATAAGAACGAAGAAAAGTCGCGATTGAGATTGTTAGAAAATTGTTTTGTGTACCAAGTACGCTTAAGTTCAATCTAAGGTTGTTGATTATGATCAGCAAATTGTTTATGTTCTGTAATAATGGTAATATTTTCTTGTTCTTGGGTTTGTTCTTACAAGCAAACATAATTGATTGAGTGCCTGTCTTTATTTTGTTTAAATAAAGCTGTGTTGTGTGGTCAACTTGACGATCGACAGTGTTTGAGTAGTGACTAGAAATCGGGTCCCAATTTCTTCAAGGATCATTATAACAAATAATAGGGACTGATATATGTTGAAAATAACTTGGCCTTAAAATCCTCGTATTACTTCGTGTGAAATTGAGAGAAGGAGTTCGGTACTCGTTTGATTTGTTGAGAATTACTTGCTCGTATCATCAGTAATTCTATAATGGCATTGAATTTAAATTAAATATTAGAATTGAACTATATGGCAGGAATTCTCTGTCCTTTATCCTCAAACCTCGCAATATTTGAGTTAAATTGTATAGTCATAGGAATTGAATTCAAGTTCTTGAATATTCATGTCATTCTTTCACATTCGAGCCATCAAAAAGTGAGAAATATCCATTTTAAATTACCTGAAGAAAGTTGGTAAGATCCCCCCTTCCCTTCCTATTTATATCATTCTTCTAAAAAAAATGTATTTTTCCCCCGTGAATAGCTTTCGAAGTAATAACTGTATTACGTTAACAGGTCTTTGGTTTAGGCTTCTATGTGATATTTGTAATTCCTTTCACTTTTCGCTGGTTCAAAATACCGTAAAATCCGGTGTATAGCGCACTCCTATACTTTTAAGCTGCAATTTTTAGTTTTTAGGTATATTCGCCTTCTTACGCGCGCAACCCCTTTTTTACGAAGAAGCCTAAAATGCACGTGCGCAATGTTATCATACTTTGAAATGATTTTTTCGAGGTATTATTCCAAGATTTAGTAAAAAGTAGTGTACTTCTAGAACTAAAATCTTTTCAGTTCGTAAGAAATGTTATTTCTTTCAAAGAAACAGTATTTCGATACATGAAAAGTCTAATTTTTTTCTTTACTCATTTATTTCTTTATTTTATTATATTATTTTCCTTTACTATTGGTTCACATTCTCCTTATATATATTTATAAATACTGTTCAAATTTTTAATCGATAATAAAATACTTTTAATTCATTCACTCAAGTCCCAATACATTTTTAAACTTGTAGCGGATGACACTTGATGTTAATATATTTTTAAATATTAATTCATTAATTAAATTTAATTAACTAATTATAGAGTTTAAGAGATATATTTTAGTCGATATTATTCCTCTAGATGGCAGAACTGTTGGATAAAATAGCTTTTATTTAATTTGTGGCGAAGATTTAACTTAACCTGAATAATCTTATGCTACTTAAGTATCAGCACATTCCTTTTACACTGATTTTAAGATAACTACCTACCTATTTCTTTAAACTTTAATTAAAAAATGTAATTACAAATTTAATATGGTTAAAAAGTTTTTAATGTTAATTTAAAAGATGTTTCGCCACTTGATAGTGTGATTTTGTCATATGTATATACATATTTATATTAATTGCAATTATTGAAGAGTAACTAAAATAAAGTTTTTCTAAATAGGAATTGACTTTAATTTTTTTTTTTCTTTATATTACTTGTTTTATTTTTAAAAGCTCTCATTTTTATACCCGGTGTATAATGCGCACCCGTAAATCTGGGATCTTATTTTTTGAGTTAAAAGTGTGTGTTATACGCCGGATTTTACGGTAAGTAAAAATTAACGTACTTTATTGGTGATTGAATTACTTTTATGTGTAAAAATTTACTCTTGTTTTGCTTGCAATTAATCTATGTTTCTAATATCTCTGACTTGCTGAGGAAATATGTATTATCACTAAAAGAAAGTTCTGTACTTTTTTTTGCTGAAAATATACAAGATTTAATACGGTTCCTTTTCGTACTAGAAACCCTTCTACAATCTTCGCCGAAGTTTGAAAGTTCATCTTCAACATAAATGTGGTATGAAATTACTTAGTTCAAGAAGTGGGGTGAAAAGGAAAATTTTTCGCTGTAAGGCGCTGTTGATATTCAGTGTTGACTTAAGCATTATTGAATGGAGAAGTATCGCGAGAAAGTGGGAGTATATACCTCTTTGCGGAGGTTGCCAAAATTAATGATGCATCAAACTTCGGTGGGCGGCGGAGAAAAGATAAACTCAATTTTTAATCCCGTTAATAAATATTATCGCCCACCTCATTGTAGGAAATTAACAAGTGTAATATATATATATATATATATAGTTAAATGCGTAAAGGGCATGTGTTAAAAGCGTCACTTCTAAATAATTAAGAGGCCGAGGTAGCCGAAGGTCACATGTTCGGGACTACTTTCCACCCAAGACTTTCGTGGGGAATAGCAGTTCTCTATTCTTGTATATAAATAGATTTTGAATACCTAATGTAGCGGGTTGTGAAATTTTGAAGAATGAAATAAATTTCCATTTGTCGTTGCCCTATAGTGATATGCACTCAAATTGAAACAAATGTATAGCTACGTGTTGCCGTTCTTATTCCTGAAATTAAAATATATATACAGTCGGACCTCTATACAACGAAATCGCTAAATCCCGGAAAAAAGTTCGTTGTATGGAAAATTCGTTATATAGAGGTCCATCTTTTAATATACTTTATGAACCCCATAAAACAAATTTTAAATTCATAAGCTCTATGTATTAAAAAAAGTAATTATGCACACCCTTTTTAAATTAGTGCATATTTATTTTATAGATCTTACCCATTAAAAAAAAGAAAATAAAGAAAAACTGCAAGGAAAACAAGAAAAAAAGAATGTCGAGAAGAATACACAGCATTTTAAATGTTAAGAAAATAATTTTATGTTAAAATTAACGAATTTTAAGGACATTTTCTAATTTAAAGCATACAAGTAATATTAAACATACATTATTTTATTGTATAACTAGGACACGGGACAACTGCACTGAGGATGAAAGGGGATATCGAAGATGTTTCTAGTGAACTGGACAATGGGGGTTAAGGGCTGTACTTCTTGGATGAAATGTTCAGAACTCTATTGCTCTCGGCGAGTTAGGATATAATAAAAGCAGTTCAAGATTTATGACCACCATAAAATCTGTTAAAACAGAGAATAAATGTCCAGAAATACTTTATAGAAATAGGTAGAAAAAATAATTGAATCACAAAAGAAAAAGTTCGTTATATAGAAAATGTACTTCGCTATACCGAGATTATTTTACAAAGAAAATCATAAAATGTTCAAGGTTTCAGGGAAAAGTTCGCTATATAGAAAAATTCGCAATATAGAGATGTAGAGGTTTGATTGTATATTTATAATCGGACTCGTGATCGCGGCGAATTGTGTGTCCAAGTCCTGGTGCCACCGAAAACCCGACGTGTAGGAAGGCTGGCGCACGTTAAATCTGTCAAAGTTCAAAGTTCTTTTTGGCGTGGTGCGGTAGCTTAGAGAGGAGGGTTTACAGCAACACAGGTGTCGTTGTCGTCACTTGAGTGAGGTTCAGAATTACGTGCTGCCTTGGAGTCTGATGTTTATCAAATCAATCAATCAATACAATGATTTTTGCTTTAAATAACTAGCAAAATTGTAGTGTTGTTGTTTCTAATGCCACCTGTCAGATCGAGGCCCACGAAATTTATTTCACCTGACCGCCTCTAGGGTGTTCTCCCTCAAAATTGGGGTGGAACACTGAGCCAAATCGTACTGTCATTTATATGGTGCTCAAAGCTACGGCTAACGACAGGCGTGCATTTACCCCTTTACCGCGCGATGAATTTTATGGGTCTCGACCTGACACCGTCTGATAGGTGGCATCAGCAGCAATAACAACAAATTGTTCTATTACTCTAATAGAAGGTTAATATTTATTTTTTAAATTATACTACACACGATTTTTTTTAAAAAAATATTCTTGTGTAGACTTTATATAGGAATCAACTAACTTAATATAGATGATTAGTCACTAGCATCTCGTAATTATGGACCGTAATAAGATGAAAAAATATATAAGTTTAAAATGAAACGCACTCTCCAATTTTACACTTCACGTCACATCTCCTTAGGACTTTGTTTCAGGTAACTGGGCAATTAAAAAGTGTCTAAAACATTCATGAAAAAAAAATTATTTTTTTAAAATTCTTTCACTAGTTTTTTAAAATTATATGAGGAATTTAATGCCAATTACAACAATTAATTTTGAACTTATTCTTCCTTTTTTTTTTTCTTTCAAATGCCCATTACCTGTTTATTTTATGAAAGAATAGGTCACAGAAAGATATTTTACTTGTCAAATATGTAAAAATCTGTTAAGCCCGATTTACGTAATCATATCTTTAAAAAGTAATAAAAAGAAACTGAAGCTTATTTTGTGTATTTTGAAACCAGAATCGAGTTTCTTGATTTATTGTTCAAATATTTTTGTTTGAATGTCAACGTTTCTGTTTCACTGTTCTAACGCCATTGTGTGCGAAATTATAATAAGACACGCAAACTGTCGTCAGCTTGCATTTATAGAATTACTGTGTGCGCGTATCGTTTACTGGTAAATTTAGTAAGTGTTCAGAAATTAATTGGGTTCTGTAGACAAGTTTTCATGTGAAATTACTATTATTCAAAAGCTGCAGACTTTTTTCTTTATTTCGTTCGCTGCATGCGTATTTTAAGGAGAAAAGGGGCATTCAATGCATTGGTTTCGGAAGAACTACAATTTAGTGTAAAGAATAATAATTCGAAAAAGGAATAGAGGGATATTTTGTCAGCGCTAATATTCGTGTAATTTTCTGGAAAGGTCAGCTCTCAAAGATTAAAAAAGGAATATTGTCTCAGTTGTTCGATAGATAATGAGACTCAAAGGAAAAAAATACTTAACCCTTTATTTACCGCATTGCGATTCACTGCAGTTTTTTTTTTCCATGCAATATTTTTTGTTTTTGTTTTTTGTTTGTTTGTTTTTTATCACTACATAGAAAATTAAGGGATATACATAAACAAAATACTCAACTTTGGGAAATTTAATCCGTTAAAGCTAATTAATTTAAGATATTCCACTGTAAAATTAATTATATATACTGTTCACTTAAAGAGTCAAATCGTTTTCTAAGGTCCCCATTAACATACAAATAATAATAATAAGACGCTTAAATTTTGACATTAACTAATTTTTCGGTACAAAAATGATAATCTTTGCAATCCGCTGAAAACACCGTCAGCTAAAAACGCAATTTCCGCTCTAAAACTATTCGCCTTCCCCGCTAAAATACTCATTATAGAACCCTTGCTGCCATATATCTTGGAAGAGTAGATTTCAAAGAATATTCCTGCTAAGTATTGTCAGAATATTCGTAAAATTGGTTATTCTATGTTATTCTAAAGTGAGTGGTACTTATAAGTATC
>BMAV01000866.1:0-32300 GCA_019973955.1 Trichonephila inaurata madagascariensis | reverse complement strand
GGGTTTTTTTCCTTTTGCTAGTATTTCTGCTTTAAGAGTAAAATTGTCCAATTTTTGACAAGCGATCCCAAATTGAAAATATTTTATTTTTTAAGTGGATTTTATTTATTATGATGTTCGTACTTAACTAAAATGTGGAGAACAACATATTTTAGTATACCGTGTTAGATTGTTTTTATTGTTCTTTAGGTTGCACATTATATCTGCTGTCCTTTGCCATACAGAGTTAAAGTGTCCTTTTTCATAAAGCGAAAAATCTTAGTATTAAATGAATATTTGTGAATTGTACATGAATTTGTTTTAAAGGCAAATATATGCGTTATAACTACAGGAAACTAAATTAATATTAAAAGCATTTTTGTACCTAAAAAGTTACATCAATTTAAAGTCGATTTTTAGAATTCAAATTTTGATTTGTTTTTCTAATGTCTTTTTGAATCACACTATAGATAGTTCTATCTTCATGATATATTTTTTAGTATTTTTCTCATTTTCTTGGAATTTTATTTTTGTTGAGTTTTCTCCTAGAAGTTCTAAAATTCAAGTAAGGAGGATGTTTGCGCTGTACAGAGTGAGCGCGTTACTCTTTTTGTAAAATCATGTCTGAAGAGAATAGCAACTCACTAGAACTTTTGGAAACAAACCGAAAACAGATGTACATCCAAATGAAACGAAAAGGAAGTTGTAAAGCGGTTTTGTATGAATGAATTTAGTTGTATGTGTAAATAATAGTTAGATACCCCTTGGAAAAGAAAACTACTTGCTGTCAATTCATGAAAGCTGCTCGTTAAATCAATATCAATCATGGTTTGAAAATTCAACAGCCTTTTTTTCTATCATTGACGTTATGATAGCCTTAAAAGTTAATCTTATCTTTTAATGAGGGTGGGAAAATTACTTTTTCGCAACTTTTTTGGTCTTTTCTCTCCTCTCTTTCTCTCGAATCAATGAAATTCTTAAAAACAAATTCGCGATCATTTTTGTTTTTAAATATGATAATTCATTCATACCTTTTTAAGGTATTCGACTACCCTAAAATTATGATTTTTTTAAAAAAAAAATTGACAATTTTTTTATGAATTTATTTTATAGGCCATCTTATTAGCTTTATAAAAATACCAAATTTTTTATTTTCCATTCCCTAGAACAAGAACTACAAGTGTTTTAGTAATAGCAGATGCCATAACTTTACATAAGATGTCAAACTCTAAAATGCGTTTTACTCGAAATGTGTTTTTTACGAAGAGCTCAAACGGGGACAGCGATTGCTCAAAACGTTTTTAAAACAATTTGCTGAAATTTTTTGTGTATGTTCTGTATAACAGTAGAAGTGTTTTAATCATCAGATTTATTACACACATTGTTTTATTACAAAATTTACAGTTCTTTATGTGAACATAATCACTTTTTGTTAAGCAATTTCATATAATAACTAAGAGAAAGTGCTCTAGTTTTTGTGAAAATCAAAATATCTCTTATCCTGAAGGTCATTTCAAAAAAGGAATAGCAAAGTAATACATCAAAATTGAAAAATTGAGAATTTGTTCATTTACTACTTGTACAGAGCGGGCCCCGTTTGCGTAATTTTTTGTCTTTTACCCATTTTTTCCCATTTTAGTAGGAATAATTCATTTTTCTCTTCTTAATTTTAGCCATTTTTTTCTTAAAATGTACCAAATAAATCTAAAAACCCCAAAAAGATCTCCATATCTCCATTTTTTTTTAAAAAAAATTGTTACAAGTAGTTGGATACCTTAAAGAAAGATTTAAATACCTTCCTAACAATCTCACCCATTTCTCCTTTTTCTTTCAATAACCAAATATTCAACCAACCAAATTCTTTAAAACACTAAGTTTGGTGAAAGAAAATGATCCATTTCCTGTCAAAAAAAGAAAAAAAAGGATAACGCGTAGTCCTTGGTTACCGGACATCGATCCCAAAATCTGGGCATTCGAATTCCTGAGGGCAGTGTCACCGCTTTTCCCTCCCTATGGGACAAGGTAAATAAAACAGAATTCCTGGAGCGCTTCTCATTCCGGGAGATTCCCTTTTAAACCCGACACGCTGGGATTATCCCGATTCCCTCTCCCTTTCTTGATTGTTCCTCTGCCTATTAACTCAATACAAAGGCGTGGGCCTTATGAATGGGTTTTTCATCCTGAATGATCTGTATTTAAAATGCTCGTGGTTTTCTTTTCAGAGCCAATTATAGGCTGTTTTGTTATGGAAGGATTAATTTAAATCTGGGTGTTGGTTAATTAATTTCTTTTTTTATATACTTTTAGCGTACATTTTTTTAAATTACATTTAACGTAGAAATTCCCCCTCGTCTCATTTTGCGAGAGAAATCATACATGTACGATACATCTGTTATGTACAATATCTCGTATTATGCCAGGTGTTTCTAAATGAATATCGGAGTTTTAACGCTTTATAGTATTTATTGCATATAACTTACAAGTAAAATGCATACATCGAATAAAAGAGTAACTGAAATAGTTTTACCTATATACAAGCTTACAAATGTTCAATGTGAGCCCCATTCTTCACACGGCACACATCAAGTGAATAAGCGAGTTCCTCCCAAACTTTGTTCAGTGTTTCTGAGGTAATTCTTGCAACAGCTGCTTCAATCCTGTATTTTAAGTCTGGAAGGTCAGCTGGTAGCGGTAGAACGTAGACACAATCCGTAATGAACCCCCACAGATAAAAATCACATGGTGTTGGATCGGGTGAACGTGGAGGCCATGCGAAAAACAAACTTTATCGTAAGGCCCTTTGCGGAAAATCCATTGGTCGAGTACAGTGATGTTCAACCAATCGCATACTGAGAGATGCCAATGAGGAGGTGCACCATCTTGCTGCCAAATGAAGTTATCTGGTTCACTTTCTTTCATTTGAGGAAACAGCCATAGTTGTAAAGCATCAAGATAGGCAAAACTCTTTCTTTTCACTAATCACCAAGGTTTCTCGCGCATGCGCACACATGTAGGCAAACAAAGCTTTTTCGGTTGGTCTTTCATTTGATATATGAGTTATACTAATAAGATAAATGTAATAAATACTATAAAGCGTTAAAACTCCGATGTTCATTTATAAACACCCTGTATTATTCGAGATATAGTACATACTTAAAAAATATTTTTCAAATTGACGAATACATAAGATTTATGTCAAATCGTTCTTATGAAGTTTAATTTTAATATTTTGTTTAACTTTTCCGTATATTTTCTTCATGGCCTAGTGGTCAAGGTATCGGATCGTGGCTGGCTTGTCACGAGTTCGAGTCCAGTACCACTAAAGACCCGCTAAGTCGACCTGAACTTTGAAATCCTCACTTATTGTTGTGTAAATTTTTTAAACGTCAAACAATTCATTTGACTTCAGTTCGAAATATGAAATCGATTGCTAACAACGTAAAACATAACTCTAATGTAGAGTCAATTAATATAAACAAAACTTATGTAAGCCGTTTAACCCATTAATAGTTATGTAGGAAGAGGGTTCTGTTCCCTAGGGTGTGAATATTATTTCAGAATTGAGGGATTACCCGAGGATCTAGGCGTTGGGATTAAACTCACAAAACAAGATTTAAAATTGTGTAGTGGGTTGAACAGACCCCTCTATCTTTCTTTCTTTTTTTTTTTTTTTTTTAATTATTCTGTCTGCTGAGTTTTAAATGATTCTGATGAACTAAACCTCAAACTTTTTACTCAGTTGATATTACTATATATAAGACCTTTGCTCGCCAACTGGAATTTGTAGCATTCCATCCAAAATGCCTGGTAACCACATTAAAATATGCTCAATAACTTTTGAATCGCAGTTACAATAAGGCCAAAATTTGAGGTAGTGCCCACTTGCAGTAGGGTTTTGTGATATTAAGAGTTTTTAAAAAAGCGACATTAACTGTGAAATATCGTCATGAGTATTTGATTGCGCCCAGTATGTAGTTCATCTTAAATAACTAACAGAACAACATCAATTTAAAATTAATTGGCTTGATTTAAAACTAATTGGTATTGAGCATTACTACATTTCAAATAACCACACAAATCGCCGCCTATCGCAGTGTGAATCAAAAAAAGCAATTAACTTGAACAATTTTATTTGTATAATAAGCACTCAAGCATTATATTTAAAAAGTCCAAGAATTTTATGGGCATTAGCTAATGGTCATTTTAACCAATGTTCAAGTCATTTCGTGATTAATTTTAAAGAAAAAAATTAAGATAGATGACTTATTTTAACATCATCTTTTACCAAATTTTTTATGTTACGCCTAAGGGCTTGACAACGGCTATTAACATAATGTTTGTAGATTATCCACACCGGAAATGTTAAAAAAAAATGGGTTCACCATTGGAATAACAATAAGACTACAGACTTTGGGGATTGTTTGTGCCAACGATTACGTGATTCAATAATGACGCCCTTCGGTGTAAGTTTTTATTCCTTATCTTTCATCTGTGAACACTTCCATCTCATTGTGTTCCAAAAAAAAAGAGAAATGTGCAATTAGCATTTTTATATTTTTACGCATGAGGAGTAGTATCGAATCGTTTGTATAAGAAATTCAGAACCAATCCCTTACAGTAAAAACCTTAATTGTATTTATTTTTATTTATATATAACTTTAAAAAAAAGAGCTCGTTATTTTTGTCCCTGAATACTGAATGAGAGTTTCTTTCCACCCGTTGAAGAAATACGACATTGAAACCAATTAACTTTTTTCTCCATTTAAATAAAAAAGGGGATATATGGGGAAAGAAAGAAAGGAACCTAAAGGATCGGTGAAAGGGTGCGGAGTCGAAAGCGGAGAGGGGGGACTTAACCCATTTATTCCTTAGTTTGGAGACTTGCCGTGCCTTCGACGCACGGGGTGCTGCTGGTCGTTACGGTATCGATTCTGCTTCTGAGTCTTTAGAACATTCTGCCATGCGCAGAAGAGAAGGAGGGGGGACAAAACCCTTGGGGGGGTAGAAAAAAAAATGGAAGGGAACTGTTGCCACTTCTAAATTTGCTCTCTTGGTTTCCCTTTATTCGGTCTGCTACTTCGGCGATATTTTTTGCTCGGATCTTCGGGCTATAGAACTTCTTCAGGATTTATATATTTATATGGTTCTATCTTGTTTGTATTTATTATGTTCATCTGTGCAAGTACATGGAGTAATATTTTAAATTGATCCCATTCTGTTCTTTCGTTTCCCCCGCCCCCTTACTTCTGGTTATGTTCTTGATAAAGTTGCCTTTTTTTTATCATCCACTTTCAGAATTGAGAGATAATTCAATATATAGTTGAGCATCAAAGCGGTTTGTGGAAAATTTGATTTTGATATTTGTATGATTTTGTCTTATAGTTTATGGGTAAATTATTGGGATGACGTTAAGAGTTTTTACTATTCTTTTTCTGTGATAAGAGAAGAACCATTTAATTTTTAAAATAATTATAATGGATACCTTATTTATACTGTTTTATAACCATTTTCATTACATTTATCGCAAACGGATTCTAAAACTCTGTTTGTCAGTGACATATATCATTTAGACAATTTTTAAAGAATTAGGAATACATGCCTTCTTAATATTTCTCTATTTTTTTAGCCTCCGACATAAATCCTCGATTTAAATTATTGAGATTATTTCTTCTAAAATATAGTATTTCTGTTGTTTTTAAAAAAAGTTGAATTTTTGTTAAATTTTTTTTCCGTACAGTGAAACGTATAAATTCGAACTTATTAATATTAAAAAAAATTTCTCCTTATCTTTCTTCTTGTGTATTGTTTTTTATATTCCTTAAAATATGGCTTAACTCCTTAACTGCTGCCGACGTATATATCAGTCTCACTCAACCGGTACGTTTAGTGTCCCGGGCGTATATATACGTCTTTCTGAAACACGATTATTTTCTTTGCGCTCCTATCAGTAAAACTATTCCGAAGGCAATAAAATGGCCTTGAGAGTTTTTGTGAAAGATTTACTTATTTCAGAGAAAAATTTGTTATGTTTGCACATTTTCTGTTCTGCTCAATACACCGTACATGCTCCCCTGTGCAAAAAACGGAGGCACTGAGGTACGAATCGCATAACTTTTTATAGTCAGTTAAGAGGTTAACCAATAATTTGTAACCAAAAGTTCATTTTCATTTTTCACCAATTTAGAATAATCCTTTTATAATGAAAGAAAAAAATATACGTACTTTTTTCGAGAGACTAGTTCTCCCAATATTGTTATCAGAGCTAACGTTCGTTGTTTGTATTAATTTTCAGTCATATTAATTCATTAATCTAATTAATCTCTTATTAATATTATCCTGATAAAAAGAAAAATAATGCAATTTAAAAATCAGTTATCTATATATATATATATAAATGGATGTTTGTATGTATGAAATCGCATCACTCCAACACCGTTCAACCGATCACTATGAAGATTGGCATCTATATGTATTTTTTTTTGCGGAGAAGGTTTTTGTGCTATCCTCTGTGTTGTGCAGCTATCCACCAGGTGGCGCTACAGCATATCAACTTCTGCACCGTTCAATCCATCGCCAACATTTCGCTATGTTTCTGTTGAATCGCCATTAAAATGTAGGGAATGGCGTTGCTTACGAATATTACAATTTTAACATAAAATAAATGCAACAGAAAACAATATTAACGTATTACTCATCCAGATATAAATTTCTTACGTTATTTTAATCGTTCATTACACAAAATGTGTAACAATGTGTTACTTTTGCTGAGTAGAGAATAGCTTAGGAAGGTATTTTCAAAAATCGACTCACAAGAGAGTTACGGAGCGTTATAAATAAATTAAAAAAAATCCTTTTTGTCAGCTATTAGATTTACAGACTTAAAATTTAACAAATAGGATTTTTTTGCTCAGCTGAATAATGCAAAAGGCTTTTTTTTAGTTTAACTTGCAATTCACTTAAAACTAACTCATTTAAAACTTCTTTATCATTCAATCTGTATTGTTTAATTTTTCAATTTACCTTTACCAGCTAGTTGCTATATAAAATGAGATATTTCTTGTATTTAATGCTCCAGTGAAATCATGACATAGAATTCGTAAATTTTAATTCAAATCAATAACGGAATATTTCATACACCATATTTAGAAATATTTTGGTGGTATCTTTTGTGCAAAATTATTAATACAAATTTCGTATTCATATTTCATTTGTATCGGATTATTTCCATCGTGTGAATATTGTTAGAATGTAATTTTTTCGTTCTGATTGTGCATTTTTCGGAAAATATTGGATTTGGCAGCTGTTGTTAAAATATCTTGAATGTGAAACTATTGTATCTTTCCTTTCATTCCCCAAAAAAGGCTTTAATTGTCAGAATTTGTTCTGCAAAATAATGAGAAGTTATTTGATCATTAAAGATTTTCCATTTAGTGTTACTAACTCAAATTATTCTAATATCGAATATTACTTAACAAATAGCGGTCTGTTTTTAGAATGAAAATAAACGGTGTTCGAAAGAGACTGCTTGAAAAATAGATGTTAAGTAATTAGATTAGTATTTGCCGGATTATATTATGCGCTGGACATTTTTTAGATTAATTGACTGAAATAAAGACACGAGGGGGGGGGGGGATTATTATATTTACTGGAATACACAAATGGAATTTTTGGATTCTTCCCATAATTATTAAATGAATTTTCAAAGAATCTTTAAGCATTGATTTTTTATCTACGATTCAAAAAATAACTCTTCCTACACATTATTTACATATGCTAGCCGTTATTCGTATATTTCACTGGGTATTTCATGATGTTTTATGAGCATATATTGTATTTTTAAGTTATCTATATCCATATCCAAGCATTAAGTTATCGACTGTATTCATGCATGGGACTCGTTGAATACCCGGCTGATGACATCGTCTGTCGGTACTGGGAGGCTCGGCGTCAAATGGCCAAGCACGGGCGTTGAATAAATAAATAAACTGTATTCAAAAATATTCTTATAACTTTTGCTTCTTCATTTAAAAGGAACAGTAGTTGAATGTTTAAAACGGAAGTTTTTTAATATTTTACGCCACTTTAACCCTCTCCCCACACACCTTTGGGGTGCATTTCTGCAAAACTCTTTCTGTCTTTCTGAGCGGATCTCTACTTAACAAAAGAAGCATGTCTGTCAAATTTCAAGTCTGTGTACAACAATTCCGGAGATCTCGTGATGAATGAGTGGGTCGATTATATAAATATATACAAAAAAAAATTGTGTTAAAAGAAATTCAATCTTTATTCATAAAAATATTAGTATACAGATACTACAGTCTTACATTTATCTTTTTTTCTTTGTTGTCCCCTTGAGCTGCCATACACTTCTCACGAATGTCGAAAACATTTCTGGAACGTTTTGTTTAAGATGACTGATCGTATTCTTGTTGTCTACAATGGACTTAAATTTGGTGCCTTGAGTATCATTTTGAAATAACCTTTTATATAAAATGAAAAACCTTGTCGTTTTTTCAAAAATAAAAGGCTGCATTCATCACTCATCGTCGGTCTGCTGTGGTCTGACAGTTTTTGCTGAATTAAGGAAAAAAAAAGTATTAATTCCTGTGGTTTATTCATATTTTTAATTAAAGTTATTGGAAATACATTTTGGTTTAAATCTTTTCTTTTGATTTAAGATAATAAAACATTTAGCATTCAAATTTTATTTTTATTTTATTTCTCCTACGGTATTAGAAACATTTATTTTTTAAAAAAAATAAAATCATACAAAATGGTCATAAGTTTGGTGCATAATCATTTAACCGATAACAATTTACAGAGTTTATTTTCAAATAACAAATGAAAACCTATCGTTTCTAAGCCAGAATGCTTCATTGGGCACAGCCTATTACATGACATCAGGATTTAGTCATTATTAAACCTGTGGATTCACAAAAAAGCAATGAGTCATTTAATTGATTTCAATGGCTAGCTGTAATTTATCAGTTGGAGCACAAAAATACTTGCAAATGTGTTCTTTGAATATGTAGAAAAGAGGCATCCCATTCCTTTCTTTTTAGCGGTTTTCTAAACAAAATATGATGAAATTTCTTTCGATAGAGATTTAGGAATATCACTCAGGTGGAAAAAATATATGTAGCCAGTGGCGTAACGGGGAATGTTACCCCTCCCCCCATTCAAAATCAGGTTTAGCCTTTATCATTTTATAAATTGGTTATGTACGTAATTGGCATCTGTCAGATTTTGGGTCCCCAAGAATTATGCCCCCCTCCCAGCAACGCGAGGCCTGCGGAGCAGTAGTGCAACCAGGAATTTTTCAAGGGGGGGGGGGGGGCTCCGGAATCGAAAGTTCACCAATCTTGTATCATGCACCTTTTGATTTTGTCGATTTTCGGGAACAAAACACAGTAAAAAATTAAGTATTGAATAAATAATTAGCATTAATTAATCAAATTAATCGTTACTAACGGGAAAAAATCAAGGGCTTTCGGGGGTGGGGTCCGGATCCCCCAGGAACCCTCCCCCCCTTGTGTGCGCCACTGCTGCGGAGGTATACGTTACGCCACTGTTTGTAGCATTATTTACATCAAACGCAAAAGAAAATTGCATCAAGATTTCTTAAACTGCAATTCGTCAGATTTCTAAGGTCTGCTACATCTTTAGGAGCCCCGGGATGTTTTAATGTTCAAAGTAAAATTTTCTTGTTTTGCAACTTTTAAAATAGTAATTTGAAAATACAAGAATGATGACTGAAATTACAAATCCCAAATATCACAAATGACGTTTTCAAAACTTTTAAATGCTGTACAGCGGTGTTCTGTAGTGTTATTTTCATCTAAATTGAATAATCTTTGTCTGCACATTCAGTGCCCTGATATATATCAATAATTACAGTTTTATTTCCTTCAGGAGATAGCGAAGTCACTTAAGTATATTCATAGATTTATAAAAAGTGAAAAATAAGTAACTTGATGTCACGATCCTCGCCGAAGGCACTCCAAATTAAACGATAAATAACATCTGCTTAGTATTTGTAAACTATACAAAGAATACTGTAGTCACTTTTCTTTTTAACTTTATTTGTTTTATGTAAAATTAGTTATGAAGTTAGTTCCCGAAGAGAACCAACAAATCTGAGAATGTTTGAAAATAATTTCCGCAAATATATTTTTTTACTTTTATTTAACAATTCTTCCTATATATTTCATAGGTCTGCAATGCTAGAAGTATTGTCTTTCTGAAATATTAATAAATAGACTTCCACACATTGTTTGAAGATTCTTTGGTTTTGTATGATATTTTTAATTCTTTATATACATTTTTCCATATTCCTCCTTGCAATTTTATTTGCTTATACAATTACTCGTCGCTTATATTAGCTTTTACAATCCATTGATGTTCTTGTGATCACGAAGAAACAAGGAAACGGAATTGTTCTCTTGGCTGAAACATATCTTTAAAATTAAGTATTAATTTAGAAAATCTATTATATTGCGTTATACTTGTTTTTTAGATTACGGAATCGTACTTTTTTTTTAGTTTTGTTTTTTTACGGTTTTTAAGTATTTTTTGTATCATTTTCATGTTGCCTCGAATCAAGAAACATCTTTATTGTAAAGATTTCATCTTGTAGTTCGTTACAGTGATTTCAGAGTGCTTATGGTGGCGAACTCGTAATCTGCATTGTCGAGTCGTGAGTTTGAGTCCTGGCTCCTCTCATAAGCTGTTGCTTGTAAGGAATTATTCGTGTTGAATTTATCGCTCAAAATCTTCACGTTGGTGTTTCTTGGAATTTTGGTGAGTGGGTGCTTGCTCGGATGTCTCGGCATTGTCATTTGGTCAAGATTCAAAATTGCGAGGTCGTCGGCAATAGCCCTCGCGTAGCCTCTAAGTGCGACATGAATTAAAAAATAACTAATTTTGTAGTTATCTGAACTTGGTAACAATTGGGGAAGGAGAAATATTTTTGAGTATTGAGTATTTGTTCTTATATAATTTTATTTTTTACATTTAAAATGTGATCTTATTATTTTCTACCTTTAATTTTGTAAAAATATTTTCGTAGGTAAATAAGGTATTGAAAAGGTTTTTGTCTATCCATTTAGACCAGTGTTCCTTAACCGGAATCCATAGGAAATCTATCAAAAAAAAAGAGAAGTATTTTGGGTGTCCAATAAAAACAAAACGCGGTATATAGTAAAATATCATTAAATCTGAAAATTCTTATTAAGATTCGTTTTTTAAATTTTTATTTAACGGGAGGAAAAAAGCTCTGTATTTTCGGAGAATTATTGTTTGAGTGCTAACTAATCTGTGGAAAAAATCAGTCAGTGAGAGGTAATCCTTCATTCTGTAGTGAGTAATTATTCGAAATTTTGGCGAAATTTATTTTTATTTTTAAACGTTATGACTCTAATGCTATGCTCTCTAACTTTTTTATTACTGCGGACTGGGTAACGTTTAAGAATTTTACCGCGGCCCACTGAGGTGGTGGGGATGCTGACTGTTTATATTTTAGATTGTTTTGATTTAATAAACTTTTTAATTGCATTTAAACATGCCTTCAAAAAAAAGTTACACCAAAAAAGGAATAAAAAATTATCTAACATGGAATATAAAATGATTTCCATAAAAAGTCTCACAAACCTGAGAGATTTAATGGAAATATTTTTATGTTCCTTGTGTGGCCCGGTACTATTTGATCCATGAACCGGTCCGCAGCCCGGAGCTTGGACACCACTGCTCTAATGGACTACCTTTCAATAAGTATATAAAAAAACTTGGAAGCCCCTAAGGTGAACAGTAGAACAGCTGTACCCTGTTTCAAATTAAAATAAATATCAATTTTCAGTCCATTTTCTATAGTTATTTTTTTTTTTTAACTTATACTTTTCATTTTCAATATTCAGCCTTTAATGCTGAAAGTTGAAGATAATTGCACAAATATTAAATATATTGCATATGCGTTTATAAAGGCTCCACTCACTTAGAACTAGGGGGGAGGGGGGTCTACAACTAAAAAAAAATGGACTCTTCCTTAAACTTACAAAAACAAGTTTCTTTCTTGGTATTTCCGGAAAAACATGTTTATCCATCTAGACTTATAAACAAGCAAGTCATTACACAAATCGATGTTATTCTCCGAGCCAACTAGCTCCTGAAGACTGAAAGAGTCTCTTTTGTGGAATTAAGGAACGAAGAACCGGAACACACTCCAAAATCTCTAGAAAACGTAATTTTCCCATTCCCGTTCAGTGTGTCTGTCCTCTAGTATTACACTTTTCTTCTGCAAGTGGGTCTGATATTCGGGTCACGCCTTTCATTTAGATCAGCGTTACATGAGATCGTTCCATTACCAACTGTATCTCGGAATCCCCAGACTTTATGAAGCCGGGAGAGGGAACGTGATATCTTCCCGCGTTTATTTTATTTATTGCTGGATTCTCCCTCCCTCTCTCTCTCTCCTTCGGCTTAAGCCCTTACGAATTGAAAATTTTACACTCGGATTTGTTATTCAGTTTGCGGCCTCGGAATCGTTTTCGGGCTGAAGAGAAGTTAAAAACCGTGCGAGAAAAGATTTTTTTCCTCTCTCTCTCTTCTTCCGTGAAAAGGTTTTGAGAACTATAAAAGAGCTAAACATTTTTCAGGTGTGTGTGTGTGTTTTGTGTTGGATGCTTTTCTTTTCTTTTTATAAGTTACAATTTTCATTATTCAAAAGGTTAAGTTTTTGTTTCTTCGGAAGTTTTGTTGTATCTTTTCCTTAAATTATCTTTTTCGGTTTCCAAATCTTTTATTCTGAATTTTTCAAATGAAAATCAAAGCAAATATCTTATTCTGACGGGGGGAAGGGATATAAAAAAAGAATTTACTACTGAGAGAGAATACTTACAAAATTTACGATAAGCGAAAGTTTTTTCAAAATTATTTGTAAAAAAAAAAGTAGATGTGTAGATAATTGTGTATTAACTTAAACAAAACGTTGAAATAATATACTAAATAATTAATAGTTATCATGTATGCTGTGACTATTAAACATATTTGTATTGTATGGCTTATTAATATGCCAGTACTGCTTGCAAAATGTTTTTAAACTTTAAAATTAAGTTGTTACGTTTGATACTATAAAAGAGGTGTGTCTCTATACAATGAAAAGAAAATTTGATTTTATTCTTGGAACAGATGTTTCGAAAACGCTTATTTCCTACTAATAAAAAATAATTTAGTTTTTATAAATTAAACAAAAGACACCTAATTTTAAAATAATATTCACTAACTATGCATATGAAGAATTCGATATCTTTTTTTCAAATATAACAGCGTATTTATGAATTATGGGGAATTCTTGAGCATTTTGAATACTTTTATTTATACCATTGCTCACTGTCTCACTGAATCTGATCAATTCGATATACAATGTATACAATGTCTTATTCATCATTCTTGTTATCGAAATTTTATTTTCGCTCTGATTAGTTCTTCGATCCATTAAACGACGTACTTCATCAGATCTCCCTTCGCTCCCCCGCACATTTAAAAAAAAATTCCCTAGAAAAGTTTTTATATCTTCGTACATGTTTCATGTGAAAACTAACAATCAGTATAAAAAAAGTATTTTATTTTTTTTCTATTTATTCGACATAAGTATAATAGAAAAAAAATATATCAATAATAGCAAATAACCAGAACACATTGTGAGAAAAAAAAAATCATGAAATTGAAAATAAAAGCATATATGGAATTGGAAAAGATTTAAATGCTTCCAGAGAGAGTACGTAAAGTTGAGAAGATTAAATTTATTGTGCTATATCTTTGAAGAGTACACACATTTTAAAATAATTGTTTTTAATATTCGCCATAAATGAGACGGATAATTAAAAAAGTATCTTTTCTAAGTTTGAGGGAATCAATTATAATACGTAAATATTTTTTAAAAAAAAACAGCAAAAAAGAATGATGCATTGAAAATTAAATATTACTCTGTGTATACATATTGTTTGTTCATTCTCTAGAGCAAATAAAAGAGGCAAACGGAGCAGGTTCCATGCTTGCCCTTTGAATTTCAACTAGCGCCTTTTGTAGCTTTTGGCGTATGTATTTAAGTGCATTAATTACACAGATTTATTATAAATGGGTTTTCATAATATATAAAAGGAAATTCTTTTCTAAGTGAAAAGTTAATATTGCATCAAAGGAATTACTACTTCTCTCCCTAGTTATTTACTTTTCCCGTTGAAAAAATTGTGTCCCCCCCCCCACACAAAAACAAACTTTTGTTTAAAAAAAAAAAAAAAAAACTTCCTTCTGCTTTAGACCTCAAGTAATCTCTGTTTAACAATATTGTCAACAAACTTAACGTCGTTTCATCTCTAAAAATTGTTCAAATCATTTTTATTTATTTTTAAACAATTCAAAAACTTTAAAATTCTCTTCATTATTAATAGAAAACCGGAAATTTAATGTTAGAAATGATGTGATTTGTGAAATGTTTTTATTCGAAAGTAAAGATTTATTCAAGATACAAAATTGTAACTCGTATTTTATCACTGTTGCGCTCAAATGTGCCTAATATAGTCTATGTATCTATGTGTAGTTGGTAAATAGGAGGAAAATTATCTGCGGAACTGTATAATTTTTCTTCTTATACTGACAATTTCTCCTTCATGAACATTGTCTTTTTCTGAAGTTGCCAGTAAGTAGAGCAAACATATAACTACATTATTTCACAAATTAATGTACCTTAAATAATGAAAGGATAGTACACAAAGAAATCTCTTCAAGTCATTTCCCCTAAGATAAAAAAAAAGTTAATGTAGTAAATCTGTTGCCAAAATAATCGGTTTGGCGTTAAAAATGTTTATTTGAATCTTTATGAGGTATAAAGGAAGACTTAATTATAGTTTTTTACATTAAAATCCAAATAAAAAATAAAGATATGAACCGTTTTAAATAGTAAATTAGCTGCTTTTTCATATAGAAATATTACGATTTTTTCCCGTCAGTTTTGTTCTATATTGAAATATTTGTTTAAAAAAAATAACTTGTTATTCTATTGCCTCAAAATTATATCTTATTAATGTACTTTAAAATGTATGAGCAGATTTATACAGTCTGGTTTAATTTAACACTCTGTAACTAAAACCTTGCGAATTGATGATGCACATTACGCTCAAATTAAGTGTAATTACTTTTGAACTAGAGTGATTTATATGGGATGAATTTTTTAAAGCCTAAAAGTCCGAGCGTACGTAATTGAAGCTGTCAAGTGTGTCTAGATATTTTTTTATAAGTGTCTGGGTGTCCCACATTTTTCTTAATGAATTATAGGAAAGGTTTTAGATATCTGTAATAGCTCCTCATGAAGAAAAATTGACTGAAAATATTTTATTGTATTGTTTCTTCACGTGACATCTTTTTTTTTTTTTTTGAAAAAGTGATATTTTTTCTTCATACCCTATTTTCTTATCGAACTCTTTCAAAGATTGTTTCTCATTTACCTTTGCAGTCATGTTTTAAACTCATCGAAAGATTTTTGACATAATATTCCAATTTAGTGAAAAGAGAATGGGAAAATGGGTTTTTCTGATTGTTTTGGAACATCGCGCGTAAAATTGCTTTATCTATTTATGTGAGTACCAAAATTATTTTTTTTTAAAAAAAAACGTTCTTTCTAAAATTTTAAAATAAGTAGATTTATTAGATTTGTTGTTGATGTGTCTTATTTATTTATTCAAAAGATAGGATAAAGGAGAGATGAAGTAGTATTTATATCATTTGTTTCTTCTCGGGTAATTTATTTTTATATTCAGTTCGTGATATTCGATTAGAAGCAACTTTATGTTTTGTATCTGTTTTTATTATGTAATATTGATAGGTAGTGTATAATAGTTTCCATATTCTTTATTGTCAACAGCAATACCCAATATATTTATTGCCAATAAGATTTTCTTAGAGAAATAATAAATTTCGAATGTAAAAGATGATTTCTGATTGTTTATTATAAAATATATAAAACTAAAAAAGAATTATGTATTTTTAATTCGAATTGACAAGTTTTATCTTTAAGAGTTGTACAAATGTTTTCTCTTTATAAATTTTACCGTAAAAAAAATCAGATGGACTTTTTTTTATTAAAAAGCTTAAATGAAACAATTATATGTATGCAGAGTCATTATATATAGTTTTTGTGAAATATACAAATCTAAATCTTTAATTAAATTAAATATAAACTGATCTAATCACAGTAAAATCTTTTACGTATAAGTTTAATATGAAATTAAATTTATGGCTAACCTAAGTAATAATAAATTTTGTACTGATGATAGTTCTTAGATATCATTATACTTTTGAGTTTTAAACAACTGCAATATAGACATATAAAAATATATACAAAACAATAAAATAAATATTTATTGCTTTGATTATTTTTATTTTTTGTGTAAACCATTATAATAACATAAATTGTGTGTCTATTTTGCTTACAAATCTTATTTTTCACGTAATGTAAATTAGTATTCATATTTAACGCAATCACGTATTCATGTTTTGAATTCTATTTTCATTATTTATTTAACCTTTAAAGTTTTCCAGTTTATGTTGTATGAGAAATATTTTAAAATTTCTTTTAAATGTTTGCATTATTATTTGAAATATTAAGCATTTGTTTATATTAAGTTCCATCTCATGTAAAGGTATATCCCATAAACCAACTTTTTTTTTAAAAAAAAGAAAGAAAATTTGTTAGAGTAACAAAAAAGTTGTTTATTACTTTGACATTCAGAATAAAAATTTTGTTCTTAAAAATTGTCTTGCAGTCTAATATAAACTGCTTTGTTTAAATAAGTATCATATTTTTTCATTTTCATTCATAGTTTATTTGAAATTAATATTTTTCTTTTTGTAGAAAAATGTTATTGAACACATCTTTATTTTTATTTATTTATTTATTTTCATTACTTGTCTTACCCACCTTTCAAGTGATTTCGTAAATATGTCAAATATATTTATTTCGTATTATAAATGCTTAGCTTCCAGACCATCTAATGACCGCGGTAGCCGAGTGGTATAGGTATCGGATCGTGGCTTGCCTTGTCACGAGTTCGAACCCAGTACCACTAAAGTCCCGCCGTGTAGGGCAGCGATGCACGTTAAATCTGTCGAGAGCTGAAACGTCCTCCCGTTGGTGTGGTGTGGTAGTTAGGAGAGTGGGTGCCAACTCAGGTGTCGTCCACGTCACTTGACCATGGTTCAAAATTACATGGTCCGTCGCCAAAAGCCCTCGTGTAGCTGAACAGTGCGACGTTAATATTCAATCAATCAATCCAGCCCATCTATTTTTGTATCCCCACTCGTTATTACTGTTGTCAATGTTTTTAGTTTTGTTTTTCATTCCATTAAGAATCATAATTAACAGATAAATAATTTTACACTCAATAATTTTCTCCTGATTTGATTTGATTTTTTTTCCACTAAAGTATCATATTTAAAGTTTATTTGTTGTTAAACGTGTAAATTATTTTCGAGGGGAAAAAACATTTTAAAAAAAGGCTTTATAATCAGTTGTTTTGACAATTTTCTTACATGTGCTATTGTATTCTAAATTTCTCCTTCTCTATAAACTTCACTTTTGATAAGTTACTTCGATATTCAACGGATGTCTTTTTATGAAAGTATTAGATATGCGAATAAAAATAGCCACTTTTTTTTCGGTAAATAATTATATAAATAATTCCGTCATTGCCTTTTCGCTCAAACCCTTAAAAACATTACGCCCAACTTAAAAGCAGCCCGTGGTCAGCTGGGCTGCTTCCAAGAATAGTTTTAAAAGTACCTTTCCCACTTGCAAGACGGAAACGCACACTGGCCCGAATTATCATAATTCCTCTGCTTTCACCTAAGTGCACTTCCGCGGTAGTGGTCTCTTGCCCTTAGTTGCCTTATTCATAGTTATGACTTGCGTAACAATGCTATTGATTTTCTTCTACTTTCTGGGGCGTGAATTCCTCTTTAGACCAGACGATGCCCAGCGTCTAATTATGCAAATGACCTCTTCTTCCTGCGAAGGATTCTTTGGAGAAGGGGCTAATGGCCAATGTTGTGACCACCCATTTAGGTCAAGGATGTTTGTGATTTGTTCGCTCAGGGGAAGGGGTAAACACATATGGCGTTGGAGGGTTAAAATATTCGCTCTGTTAATTTCGATGCAAAATCGATGCGTTTTCCCCCCGCCTACTTTGATGAGATCATTGAGAAGGGGCTCAGAATTTGCTTAAGTTGGGAAGATGGCATTAAGTTTGGTTGTATATTTAGCAACATTACATTAAAGAAAATTAAGATTAACACATATGCTTCAAAATTGCGTGCATAATTTGTGAAACGCATTTAATGGTTTATTTATTTTTCTTTTCAAATTTACAATGGCAACGCAAAATTATGGTATGTTATGTCAGCAAAAGGTTCAAGTTACTGAGAAACAAGTAATTTAAAAAGAAATTTTTTTAAGTCAATTGCTACTAAAAAACAGCAAAGAAAATTTTTATTTTATACATATATAGTTACTTTTTATCGAATAATTACAATTAAGATAAATATGTATATACATATGACAGAATCACAAAATTAAGGGCAATTAATTTATATTAATTATCATTAAAGTATCGTACGGTCATCCAAAACAATCGTACATATAAAATTTCAGTTCAACTGAATGCTTTAAGACGTGAGGGAAAAAAACTCTTTTAAAGTTTTGACCCAAGTCACTAAAAATGAAACCAACGGGGTTGTATCTGTAATTATTTAAATAATTAGGTTCAGTCAATTAATTTTAATCAATTATAATTAAATTATTCTATTGTCACCCAAAACAATTGTATACAGAAAATTTCAGCTCAAATGAAGGCTTTAAAAAGTGATAAGAAACCTTTCAAAGTTTTGACACAAGTCCTCCAAAATAGTCGCTAAGTAGCCAAAAATGTTGCCAACGTGGCTGTATCTGTAATTCTTTGAATAATTAGTTTTAATCAATTAATTTTTATTAAATAACCGTATTGTCCTCCAAAATAAACGTGTATATAAAATTTCAGCTCAATTGAGCGCTTTAAAATGTATTTTATTAACGATCGGAAATTTGAACAAGATAAATATATATATATATATATAGAGAGAGAGAGAGAGAGAAAGAGTGAGCCAATAGTAAGAATTGAATAAGCTGTGCTTTAAAATTTATGTCTACCTTTCAATTTTTATAAAGTAAACACACGTTTATAAATCTTTTTTACCAGTACTGCGCTGAAAAAACAGCAACCTTACCTTTCGGGATTAATAACAGTAGCAAAGTAGCACTCTAAAAAAATTAATCCGTATTCTTCCTATACTTGTTTAAAATCTAAAACATTGAATTTATCGAAGCAGACTTACTAAGTTAAAAGCTGAAATGCTATAAATGTCAAAATAGATAAGTTATGTCTGGTTTGCGGTTTAATATTTTTCTTAATTATTGCTTCCAAATAGATAGCATTATTTCATTAAATTATTTATTACTCTCTGGTGTTTTAAATATATTCTGTTACAGATAAAAGTAAAGTACTTATATTCAGATATAAATTTGGGGTATGAAACCCCTGTCACCCCAAATTTAATCTCCGATGGTACAAATTTAAATGTTCATGGAAACTTCACTAATGCCCAATAGTTAGGAAGAATTCCAAATTTGGAAAATATAAAGTAATTGAAATTTTTAAAAAAATTAAATCAGAAATTATATTATAAATGTCTTTCAAAGGGACTGAAAAAGCCTAAAAGATGACTAAAACTTGATTAGAATTTATATATACATGCATGTACATTCATAGCAAAATTCATTGACAGTAAATTGATAATAAAAACTATGACAAGAAATCTATTACTAAAAATTTTACATTAAATCAATTGTAATGTTGATTAATCTGACTCATTTTTTATAAATATATTTATATCTTCTCATAATATCACACAGAATTTTATTGACAAACAAAACGATCAGCAAGTTTCATGAAACATCTCAATGAATATTACCATCACATTTATTACTTTAAATAAGCATATTTCCTTTCGTAAATTTTAGATTTTAGAACCCGTTCTTACGTTAAACTAACTTTATATTAAGTGCTATAATAAATTTATTTAAAAAAAAAATTTTCCTTTGTATTTTTTT
Organism: Trichonephila inaurata madagascariensis; assembly: GCA_019973955.1. Lineage (NCBI taxonomy): Eukaryota > Metazoa > Arthropoda > Arachnida > Araneae > Nephilidae > Trichonephila > Trichonephila inaurata. Next base: position 12,130 of record BMAV01000866.1, on the reverse strand, counting down.
TTTTTTTCGAATTTATTTCTTTTTTTAATAATAAATTATTAACATTAGTAAAATCATGTGCAGTAATGTTATGTATTGTGAATTTTTTTGACTAAAAATAAAGTGTGATGTGCATACTTTGGAATGTATTCGTTTTAAATTCGAAAATTCTAATACTAATGAAAAACGTTAAAACTATATATTCAGAACATAAAGGCATGTAATTCTCAATATATGTAGTTGAATTTTTTTCCTCTAGAAAATCTACCGAGAAGATTTGAAACGTTAGAAGTAAAATATATTTTATTGACCTGTAAATATTTTCTTTTTATCTCCATCATAAAAACTAAAAGTATGCAAAATAAAATCGAATGACAAAATCAATTTTTACCAGAAGATTTTGAACTGTGTTACTTTTGGCTCTTAACTTTTCCCTGTATAAAAAAATTTTTTTTCAATATACATTGCTTTAAAATATGCTTGAAGCAATGCTAATCAAACTATTGGAAACAATGCGATTATTATCAAATAAATTATTGAAAAATTATTTATTGACTTTAAACTTAAGAAAATATATTTTTTTAAAAAATAACAAACGAAGTCAGACAATTTCGAGCGATTTTAATAGCAAGAAAAAGATATTGACTTTTAATTCTTTTCGATGTTTTGTGTCAGTGTGTTTCGAAATGGAAAAACTTAAACATTTCAATGTTTTTTCTTCTCTCTTTTCACGAATCGCATCACTATAGCAACTGCAAATTTCCCTTTAAGGTATCAGAAAAACTCTCTCTAAAATAAACATGAATGTCCCTTCTTTTTCTTCCGCTAAATCTCTTTTTAATTATCGAACTTTGATTATTTCGGTCGGAAAGAGGATTAACTTTTCGGAAGAAAGCGCTTTTACGGTTGGCTGGACCTTATTGTCTTAAAACACAGTCTCACGCTATACTCAGTAACCGAGACGATGCATTGAGCAGCCAATCTTGGACAAACTTGAGTGCGTTTAAAAGGTGTAACATTGCTAAAGCTCGAAAATATTTGTTTTAGTTTTTTATTATTGTTATTATTTCGTTATGTGTAAAACCTGGACATTAAGTTATGAAGAAAAAATTTAATTAAAACTTTAAAGTGAATCACACACACACAAAAAAGTAATATGATAATTTCATCATTTCACTGATTTAATAATTTAATAAAAGAAAGAAAAACCTCTCAAAACTAAATGGGAAGGGGAATATATAGTAAAAAAAAAAGTCCAAAATGGCTGCACATTTTTTTCGCTCATGTCCGTGTGCAGTTAATAAGTTTAGTTATGCCCTCCTTCAGTGTTTTTAATTCAATTTTTCTATGAATAACAATCTTATCCAAGATTTTGCTACGGTATAAAGTTTTTTTTTATTAGTATTCAAACCGTGTCGTCTTTTTTTCATAGATTATTCACGACGATTTGATTTCGTTTTTTGCATTTGTTTTGATTCTTTAAATTTGCTTGTATATCAAAAAATTTTAATTATAGCTACAAATTGCCCCTTTTTAATTTAAAAAATGATTCTTGTCTTAATTCGTCCTCTTACTGCTTTTAGTTCTGTGGTTTTATGATTTAAATATTTGAATTGAGTGAAATTTAATGAATTACATTAATATTCGCCTTTGGAGATCATCCTCCTGCTTTGCAACATTTTCATATGTCAAACATCCTTATAATTTTATTGCCCTTCTTTCTTGTCTATTAAATGTTAATATCCAAATATGTTTTTATTTGTCTGCATTAAGTACTATATTGATATTTGATTTAAGATTGATATTTTTTTTCAAACAAGATTTCTAAAGCTTTTCTTGTACCATTAAGTTTTTTTTCCCGGTGTAATAAAATATAAACTCTTTTCTGGAACTTTTTTCCCTAGCCATTGTTTGAAACTTGGTAATCAATGGAATATAAGACGCCATTCAGAATATAATTGGTTGCCCTACTCATTCGTTACAAAAATCTCTGTCATGAGGTGCAAATTTTTCACCAGAAAGTTCGCGCCAATTTTCGAGGAAAATTGAAACACAGAAGATTTTTTTAATTTTGTTATACACATTATATAGCCATTCTGCTCTACCATCTTCCTCAAACTTTTAGGCAACGTTCTACGTAAAAATTCCTTCCTTCCAGAATCTGTCTGGTTTTTCAGCGAAAAACTTTTCTACGGGACTTTTTCATCTCGATCAAAGAGTAAGTTTTTTTTTCCGTTAAGAGAATTTTTTGAAAATTGAAATAGCTAAAAATCAGAATTCGCGGGGTTTGGTGAATATAGTGGTTGGGGTAAAACATACCTCAATTGAGTTCCAACAACTTGTGTCGAGTTATCTAAGACAGGATCCCTTGCAATGTCCAGATGAAACACGACGCCATTCGATTCTCGTTTTCTGGATGTTTTTGTTCAATAGCTGTCTAATTCTTCGAATTGGGGGCAATACTTCTGAATTTAAATTCTCGTTGTTTGGTGAAAGATAATGCAGGATTCCTTTCCAATTACATCAGTTAAAGAGCATGATCATTTTCGGATGAAGACCAACTTTTGAATTGGCTAAAGGGGGCTCATTCCGCTTTCCCTAAAACTCTTTTCACTTAACATTACTATGAGTTATCCATTTTTCATCCCCCCCCCTCCTCCCGGCATTATTTGCTTCAAAACCACTGTCTCCTCGTTATGTTTATTGAATGAGTCGCTAATGGAATTTTAATCTGATCATCTGTGGTAAAGATCCTATATGGGCGTCTTTGATCTTCAGGGTTGAAATCGACAGTTTTAAACGTGGCTTAATACTTCAGAACAGTTCTTTTATATACAGTATTTTCGCCGTACACAGTATAAATATTATTAGCCACGTGTGGTATTTTTGCCTTTCCAATAAAAGAAAAACATTCAGTAGTCTAGGCATGTATGAAGCTGACAACAATTAAAGTATCATAACCAAGCTTTTTTCCGATAATGCTTGAAATGCTGGATTTTAGAAAGTGTACGCTTTTCATTTGTTTTCAATGATTTTGATATATTCAGACCTGTCATGCCACGTACCAAAAATCTGCACGAACTTTCTGATCAACTCGATACTTTTTAACATCTTTTCGTTTCACGTCATTAATGGTATTTGTTAGAAATAGGTTGCATCGTTATTAATGACAAGTCTTCCATGACGTGCCTGACAGTATTAGAATGACGAGATATTTTACTTCAGTATCACGTTTATACTTCATTGATTTGTCCGTTAATTTTTTCTCTTTAGCACTAAATTCAAAACTAAAATGTTTATGGAAGTAAATAGAATTATTGATGAGAAAAGAAAAGAGGCAAATGCACCATGGAAAAAAAATGTTTACTTTAATATTTTCCCAAAGGTACCATCGTTGCAAATATTGCATGGTAACTTGTGCGTGAGGTCATTATACTTTGTAGCTTCGTCCTTGCCTAATATTCCAGTGAATAATCCATTAAAAGAAATTCTGTGTATACTTTTTTTCTTTTGTTTTTTTGAAGTCAAATACTTTAGTGCACGTGATTCCTTTTTAATGTTGACTGCTTTTTCATTGTTTGCTGGAGGGGGTTTTCCAGATGTCTGTGTTTCACATTATAGTTCAGGAAAATTCAGTTATTTGTGCAAAATTGAATTCCTTGGTCTCTCAGTATTTGCCGTCGATGATTTGAATTCTTTTTTAAGTACAATTCTTTCCTTTTGAATTTTATTGGATTTTCTGATTTAACAAGAAATTTAATTTGATACGCGGACTTAAAAACAAATGAGATTCAAATGATTCGGTGTATTTCTGGTCAAATATTTCTTTAAAGCCAGATTAATTATTGCCAGAATTTATTCATACGTTTTTATGCTTCCAAAAACAAAACAAAAAAGTAATCATGGAGTTATGATTAATCATCTTTTAACAAATACATTTTAATTACATTGGATAAATTTACACTCCATATCTTATTTAATCATGACGAAAGATTCGATAAACTTCGCTAGTTGTTTGTTGACTTATAAGCTCTTCCCTCACTTATGAAGTATGTCATATTTCTTGGCTTTCAAAGTCCTTATTAATAAGTGTCGTGTAAATAAATGTTTGATATAAAAAGAATTATTAAAAGGACATGGTTTCTATCCTTATGAAACGTTTAGAGGATTTTCACTGTATGATTGCGTTTAGCAGGGTCAATTTTGGAGAAACGTATCTATTAGAAGACTAAATCCATGCTTCTGTGTAAATTTTATTGTGTGTGTGTGTTATACGAGGGGGTGATAAAAAAAAGATTACAAGTCGAATAAAGAAATTATTTATTAACAATACACAGAAAATACAAAAGGTAATTAAGAGACATACGTGCTATCACTTTTATACATAATCACCAAGTCTATTTAGGCATTCATCAGAACTCAGAACCAACTTGTTTAACCTGTCTTAGTAGAAATCAGGTCCTTGTCCATTGAGCCAGGTCTCGGCGGATGTTTTCACAGCACTGTCTGAAGGAAACCGTCTGCCGGATAAGTGCTCCTTCAATCTTAGAAACAGGAAATATTGAATCATTTTGAAATATTTTGAGTCATTTCTTCAACTCCTGCCGTGTTGATTTCTGTCGTTGAAGAACTTGGCCGGCCTCTCCTGCCATTTGCGGTTTTTGACATCCTATCTGCCTGATTGAAAAAATGCGACAATGTTGTCTGCTCATTGCTTTTTCACCATAAACATCTACGACTTGACTGTGAATGTCAGATGCAGACACATTCTTTGCTCATAAAAATCGAATCACGGCTCGCACTTCCAAACGAGACCAATTTTCTAAGCGGCTTGCCATTTCAATCGTTCTGAACCGTCTGGGAACTTTTACTACTACAATCACACCAGCTGTATAACAAGAAAACCTCTCTGGGAAAACAAAATTTCTCCATAATATGTAGTTTTCAAATGCTGCGGCTTGTAACCTTTTTTCTAATCATCCCTCGTATGTACAGGGTGATTATAATTCAAGTTCCACTTTCAAAATGCTGTAAGAAAAAAGAACCACTGCTCAGAAAGACTTCAAATTTAAACTAAATATACTTGAAGGGGGAAACGGTATGGAATAAGAAACATTTCAGTAGCGTTTGGATTGTTGCTTTTTGTGCGTTTTTTGGCCCAACGACAATTAAAAACTGATTTTTTCCATCCAATGGGGCACTACCTTGCCGGGATGGATGGACTTTTCAGCAACACTGCCACAATGTTAAATGACTTAAAAGTTATTTTTTTCGTCAAAAACAGACACTTCACTTCAAACAGTACAGTTGGTTTAATATGCAACTCATCCAAAAGCCGTCGGAAATCGAGACTTTTAGCTGAATCTACTTTCATTATGCCACTTACAGCGCTATCTATTGATACACTTGGGAACATTTTTTCTAATGCCATACTGTTTTTCCCTTTTTCAAGTATATTCAGTTCAAATTTGAAGTCATTTCAACCATTCGCTCTTTTTTACAAGCATTTTGAAAGTGGTACTTTAATTATAATGGTCTTGTTATGTATAGTGCTGTTCTTTTTAAATTGAAGAAACTTACATCTCAATGGTCTTATTTTAAACAATTCGAGTACATTATTAATATGTAAATTAATTTACATATTATGTTGTTTTAAAATCCTTTAGTTCAGTTTTCTGAAAAATAATAGCTCCAAATTTTTGAAAAATAATTTGCATGTCATTTTTTACAATTTTTTGCTATTGTCTAGGAGGACACCATTATTACCCACTTTCCCTATTCTCATCTTTTTAACTAGACTGAATCCGTCAATCTATACAAGCACTTAAAAAAACTGTTCATCATATATTATCATTCCCTAGACTACTATGATGCTGAAAGGGGGAAATGATCGATCAAGAGATATTACCCTTTTAATTTTTAAGGTGCGTTAACGTATCTTTTCTGTCTGTAGAAAAAGTAATTAAAACAAAAATTTACGACTTTTTCCTCACATAATTGGGCGACATTTTTCTTCACGTCCTATCTTGTCAGCATCTCTTTCTTTTTAGATTTCACTTTCCATGATATAGGAGATAGTTGTTTCCTCTTTTATTTTCGCTTTTCAGTTGTTTTTATTTCATTTTTGTGGCGTAATAAATAAAGTTTGTTTTTAATGAGTGTGTCATCTTTCTTTGATTTTGACGTGTGTAAATAAGTGTTCTCATTTTCTATAATTTTCTATTTTAAAAAAAATTTTCTATGACCTCTCACCTTCTCTGCTAATGCATTAAGTACCAAGTTATGTTCAGGATGTTATCATTCTCAAGAAAATTAAAATGTTTATTTTATTATTTAGGGATTTGAAAGCTCTCACCAATGAATTATAAAATAATTTTCTAAATATGAGAATATTAAACATAGATATATGTATTTATTATACATTCAATTATATTATACTATTATGCAAATAGTTCTGATTGAATGAGTTTTTCATTTCATATTATTAGTTCACTCTCTCCCTATATATGTGTGTGTGTTTTATATGTAAGTTTTTATCCTAATTTTTTCTATATAAAATTTTTTTTATTATTCCTCTTCTTGAGAGATTCATTATTGTTCTCTTTTCTTAATTTCATTTTAATATATTATCAGGTTTTTCTTCCACGTGTTGTATTAGGCTTAACTTTTCAACTTTGGTGGGGGTTTTTTTTCCTATTATGTCGAAAATTTCTGCTGTACGGGGAAGGTTGGGTCCATAAAGCATTGCTAATCCTAATTCGCTGGCCTAATTCAGCGACTTTAGAAATCATAATAGGTCTCCAGTTTAGTCCAGACTTTTTTGTATCTACATTTGTTGCGTCTGGTGAATTCCAATTTCTTCCTGCTTTAGCACTGTAGGTTCTAGTACTTCTTCACTTTTATTTTATTTTACTATATATATAACCTTGTTCAAATTTTCAATCGTTAATAAAGTACTTTGTATTCATCTATTGAAGTTCAAATACATTTTTTTTTAATTTTGTTGTGGATGACACTTGATATTAATAAAAATTTTAATTCATTAATTAAATTAAAAAATGAATATATTTTGCAGAGAGTGCCACCTCCCTCCAAAAAATCTCGACGAATACAGATTTCACCTATCCCAATAGAAAATCTTTGTTTCTTTTAATAGAAAATCTTTTGTTTGACTGGATTGTGAAAAATGAAAGGGCGCTCGTGAATAAACCAGCCCAAAATGACCCCTTCCACCCCCAAATTTCAAACATCCTACCGGTTCAAAATCTAGAATGTAATTAATGTATACAGATGATTTATGAATAATTTTCTCGTAAAGGCTACTTTCCAAGCTTTTAAAAAGGGCTGTAGTACCTTAGTGGTTAATGGACTCGTGACAGGCGTGTCGAGAGCTCGATCCTTATGCAACTAAAGACCCACCGTGCTGAGGGGTTGACGCACGATAAATCTGTTGAGACTCAGTTCTCCTGTTGGCATTGAGTAGCTGCCCGGAGAGAGGGAGGGACTCCAGCTCAAGTATCTTCCTTGTCACGTGACGATGGCTTAAAATTAAGAGGTTCATCGTCAATAGCCCTCGTGTTGCTTTATAACGCGACCTTAATAAAACACTCTCCCTGCCGCCCCCCCCCCCAAGCTTTTACAAAAGAATATTTTTCTATTCTCTCTCTATATATTAAAAGTTTTTCGGGATACTGCAATAAATTTATTGTGTACTATCGCAACAATGCCAACAATCAAGGTAACTCGTCAAATTGGCAACCCCTATTTCACATGTATCGTAGACGCTGAATTGGCAACCATGTGCATTTCATATAATGTTGCCATTTTTGATGCGATAGTACATTATTGCAAGCTCTCGCTGAAAAATATTGCAACGATTGCCTGGACTGGAATCGTTGTGTGGGAAGATAGACGTTATCTCATGCGAGGATTTGTGTTAACAATCAATGGAACTAAGTATTCAACTTTCCAGGAAGCTGCTAGAGCTGCAGATATCGAATTCTGAAGAGTTTACTATTGAAGTGTTGAAGAATGCAGCTTCAGAGATGAATTTAACTGAAGTGGAGCGCCAACAAGGAATTTTGCGGAAAAAAGAACACATGTGTAGAACTACATAATACATGTAAATTGCAGTCTTACAATTTGAGCAATGATTGTGAACAATTGTATAATTTGTATAATTGGGGTTTGGCGCCGTACAGGGGGTACCCCCCCCCCCTCTCCCCGTTACTATAAATTTAAATTTCGCCAAGATTTTCAGGAACATTATATATATTTTTTTTTAATTAAGAAACTACTTTCGTTAGATAATTATTGACCCTGCCCTACAATTTTCAAGCTTTATTTCACTGTATCCTTAGCCTTTCTCTTCTGGGCATTGTATCTACCTTGTGAGCCGTAACAGTAGCGAACTCTGTGAAACTAAGATGCTGTATCCGCAGCGACCGATCTCGGGCGACGCTGAAATACCAAGTGTGCACTAGACACAAATTACGGCTGGACCGTGGAGAGATTAATCGATAAACGGTCTCGCAGCCGAAACAATGGCCTTTCGTGAATAATTCTCCGTTCGTAATTGTCGGTCGTAGACAAAGGGGAGCATCGGGCCATTTTATGACTGGTTTTTCGCCCCTGGCGCCAAAAAGTTTGTCTTCGGAGCTCGGTCGGGAAAAATTGGAGCTGATTTAATAAGAGTGGGGGAGATTAATGATGGAACAGTGGTTGTGTGTTTGGTGTCGGGTACGGCTGTGTGGGACTTCTTTTTTTTATGTAGGTGTAATTGAAATGTGTGAATTTTTGAAAAGTTTTGATGACTATTGGATTTTTTTCTGCTTCGATTTTGTTTGTCTCGGGTGTATGTGGATGACTACTCTAGAAGATGAAAAATGAACGTCAAAGTCGGGAGGGGGATTAATAATGCTATGAAGATTCACATTTTTGTACTTGATGAGGAAATAATGAATGTGTTACTTTTCTAATGATTGGTTTAATGTAAAAAACTAGCTTAATTTCATTTTTTGCAATTTTTTTTAAATAAGAGTGCATAATTATTATGAAAAATTCACGCAACATATACTGAATGAAAATAGAGAGAGAGAAAGAAAGAGTCGGCTCCGGTGGCTTAGAGGTAGCGTGCCCGCCTCGTAAGCCCAGGTTGTGGGTTCGATCCTAGCTGGAGTCGATAGATTTTCTGGATACGAAAATCGTAGGCACGCATGTCATATGATTATGTGGCATGTACAAGATCCCTTGAGTATCAATTTGGCTCTGGTACTGGCCGCGGTAGCCGAGTGGTATAGGTATCGGATCGTGGCTGGCATGTCACGAGTTCGAGCCCAGTACCACTAAAGACCCGCCGTGTCGGGCAGCGATGCACGTTAAATCTGTCAAGAGCTGAAACGTCCTCCTGTTGGTGTGGTGTGGTAGTTAGGAGAGGGGGGTGCCAGCTCAGGTGTCGTCCACGTCACTTGACCATGGTTCAAAATTACGTGGTCCGTCGCCAAAAGCCCTCGTGTAGCTGAACAGTGCGACGTTAATATTCAATCAATCAATCAATTGGCTCTGGTACTGTCGGTAAAATTAAATCACGCCAATATTTAGCATCCGACGAAAGCTTGGGTTCAAGTGTCAAATTTTGGTAGCGAGAGCTGAAATGGCTCTCACATTTGTGGACTTAACGTGTCTTCTAAGGCTAAGCTGCTAATATGCAACCCATTAGGGGGAAAAGAGAGAGAAGAAATTTTTTCGATTAAACCTTAACTGGTACCTTACATGTCTTGTTGTGTGTGAATCATTATTTACAGAACGATTTAAACGCTTGCCATAGTACATAAGCAAAAATTATTTCAGTGAAACTTATTGCATAAATGCAACTCTTTTAATACCATTTAACACCTGGAGTTATGTTCATCATTGGACAATTTTGTTTTGACTTCGACAAAATAAAATACCATTCTTTGATTTTTTTTTTCTTAACACACCTATCAAATTTAAGAGAATGTGACAAGATTTTTTTTTTAAATAAAGACACGCCAAATTTTCATTCTGGTCTGCGTATTGGTTTTCTTTCACTTCACATATGTGTATAAATATTAGAAGTTGCAATGTAAAGTTTATTATATAAGAATAAAATTATTTAATTCGTTTTATTTCCTTAACTGAAAATATAGCGATTACATTTTGAACTATTAAACACGTATAATGTGTTAAAAAATCATTAGATTCTTAAATAGTGGCTTGTGGCGAGAATAATTGTGTGTATATTTTAATTTACCTTAAAGTATCCGACTACGTTCTGTACTGTAATTTTGCAAAAGCGAATAAATTATTTTTTAAAAAATATTTATTGCTATTTGAATTAAAATACATATAAAAATCTTTTAAGTTTGTTATTACTAAACAAGAAAATTTGATGCAAATTTTCGGGAAAAAATAAAGAAAGGACATTTTCTATATATTCTCCTTTTATGAAAAATGTTTCTCTAATAATACTTTGCCTATGTATAGATAGAACTTCTTTACAGAGTCTAAAGTATGATTTTTTTAAAAATTTGCATTATTTTCAGAGTTACTATCAATCGAAATAATAACGGATGTTTTCTCTTAATTTGTTCTTTCTGATATATTAAAATATCAATAAATTCCACTTCGAAATTATAAATTTCAAAATTCCTGGTCCAGGTATTGTACAGAAGTTTTAGTATTATAGAAGCATTTTTCAAAAAAGAATGGTTTGAGAATGTTATTTTTTTCCTCCATTTGTTTGTCAAAAAGATTACGGTGCAGAAACCATAGATATAATGTAGACAAAATAGTATTATCATAAAAGCAATTTCCATAAAAGGAGAATGTTGTTAAAATATGTCGTTCTTCATTTTTTTGTTAAAATATTGCATTTATGTATGTTCCAATTCAAGTGATACGAAACATCCAAAAAAAAATTACACATTTATACGCTTTTCCAGAATTACAGATCCAAAGCACTGTCTGTGGTACCTTAATCATTTTCACTGAATGATAAAACAATTGACTCCAAAATCAATCACCCTGTAATATATTTAATACGTTGATGCTGTTTTTTGCATGTTTAAAGACGCAATATTTTTAATTACTCCGTCTCGTGTCTCTCTTGAATTGATTTTACTCGCTATCTGCTGCGTAGTATTCATACTTTATACATAAAACATGCATATCATTAATACGAACTAAATTTCTCTATAAATATAGCAAAACTTTACAAAGTATAAATATCTCACGCATATATAACTTGTAAACTGCGAGTCCATATCGCGGAACGAACCCTTCCTATGCCTTTCCCGTTTCAAATTACGCGAGTACGGCCCCAAAAAGCCGTCTTTCCCGAATTGTTCCATCCTAATTCCGAAGGCAAACGATGCCGTTTTCATCGTCGGGAAAAGGGGCCGTTTGTGGGTAATTAAGGCGTAAATGGCCCTTTTGTGCGGCCCCGCCATTCGGGAAGGGGGGGAGTGGAGAAGTATATTCGAATTTTGGAATTCTATTTATTCCCTCTTCATCGTACTGACGGAATGGCATTTTGTGGGAAATGTTTATTCGTGCAGCTGAGCCTCGAATAGGGATGTGGGAAATAAAGAGGTATGGGGCGCACACAAATATTTATTTTATATATACCAATATATCTCCTTTCTTGAATTACTGATAGGAATGTGCCATTGTTCGTTTTCGAACTGGGTTTTTCTGGTGGTGAAAGGAAAATGAATTTATGTGTATTTGTCTGAATGTTGATTTTCATAGAATTAAAGTGGAAAATGGTTTAATTCAGAAGAAAAAAAAAAAGGGGGGGGGTGACTTTGAAGTTTAAGAACTATGTAGGGAAGAACTATTTTAATGTTAGTGTAAAATTTCTTGTCAAATTTCCTGATATTTGTGTGATAAGTTTGGAATTTGCTCTTAAGTTTAGTCGTTATATTAAAATAAAAAAATGATCTTGTGTAAAGTAGTTCATGAATTAAAAATTAGTGATTCGTGTTTTCAAAGATGTTTTGGAAATGTTGTACTGATTAAAGTTTAGAAACAAAAATTTATTTTACGTGACAAATGTCTTCGGAATGAGTGGATAGTTTTATATATTTCAAAATAGAATTTTTATCGTTTCCCCTTATACATCAACATT
>BMAV01000864.1:0-67489 GCA_019973955.1 Trichonephila inaurata madagascariensis | reverse complement strand
TTTCTTTTTTGCTATGTTTTGTGATTTGTTTTAAATAAATGAATATATAATTTTTTATTTAGTATATCACTGACCCATCATCCATTGCTATGTATATTGAATTTAAGAAACATGAGAATATGTGATTTTCGAGTTTTTGATCGTTTATTTTATCTTAAAATACTGCATGAAAATTAAATTAAAAAAAATATTTCTGAGAAAAATAAAACAGTGATATATAATTATCTCGAGAACCAGTTGAAAAAAAATGAAAATACTTCTTAATTTATTCATCCTTTTAAACTCTACCAGATATCGCTAAACACAATACATTTATAATATTTTTAAACCTTTCCTTCATACAACTTTTCTTCCTTTTTATTTCAACTACTCTTTCTTTCTGAAAATATGGTGTTCTAAATCGAATTGAGATGGATTAAAAACTTTCCACTATTTACAAGTATCCAAAACGACAAAAAACTTGACCTGCGTCAATGTTTTCTGAAAAACGAGTTCTGTTTCGAAATTAACTGCAGATTTCTTGACCAACTGGAATCCGATATGTTTGTTTTAAAAGATCGAGTTTTACCTTAATTCCACTAATTGCCCCAAAATGAAAAAAAAAAAAAAAAGAAAAGAAAAGAAAACATTAGGCAAGTCAAAGGATCTTAAAAGTTTTCGTTTAGTTTTCGTCGGCTTCTGTGAAATTCTTCGATACAAAGGAAAACAGTAATTGCTGTGGGAAAACTTTTCTATTTGTTTATTTGTGTCCTTTATAGGAATTAATGTATTAATATATTATTATATAAATATATTAATATATTTATATATATTTTTTAAGATCCGAGGGTAGCCTAGTGGTTAGAGCATCGCACTTCAGACCGGAAGGCCAGGGTTCGATACCCGATGCTACCAAATACCTTCCGAGTGCACAGGGAGTACGTGCTCGTTAAATCAGTGGGTCCGAAAGTCCTATGGGAGGTCGCAGCAGGAATCACGGGTTCTCGGGGACTTGAAAATCTTTCCCTCCCCTCCAGTTCCATGACTAAATTATGAAGGTGGAGAGATAGGTGGTGTCGCCATCTATATCGTAAAAAAGTCCAACCTGTGTCTCAGGTACTAGAAACTTTCATTCCTTCCCTAAGGGAAGGAAACAACAACAATGTATTTTTTAAGTCTCTCTCTATTTATAGATACGCAGCAAAATTTGTTTTTGTTGTGTGGTAGATAAGGGCTGCATAAAAAGAAATCACACCAAAAAATATTCGAAAATTTCTTAAATATTTACATGTAACAAACCCCTTTGTGGACATAAACTGTAAAAAAAAATTTTTTTAATGCGGTGGAGAGGGACCGCATAAAAAACAGTCGCACATAGAAAATGCGTCAATTATTTATGAAATTTATGAGAAAGTGTTGCTTCCAAACAAAATAAATAATTTAATAACACATAGAAACATTTTTAAAATATTTAATTTCTCATTGAAAACATCGAGACGTTTTCCAATTTTCACATACAAAACTCGTTGCTACTCGTCAAAATCCAAAACGCTCATCTTATTATGATGAATTAATTCAAAATAGCTTTCGTCACTTGAAGATACAATTTCAATTGATTTATTTTTTGGAACCTTAAAGTGAGTGATAAGTTTTTGTGACGACGATCGGTTGGTAAATTGCTTGTAAACGTCAAGATAACTAGATACGCATGTGATCGAAGCTATTTTTGCAATTTCTAACTCCTTTCGCAATTGGTACTTATTATAAGAAAATGCTTTCCGATTTATTAGAAAGCTGGATACCAGCATATATTTTATCTGCTCTTAAATCCCCCCCCCGGTACTTTTTGTCCATCTTCATAATTTATCAAATTATTGATAATGTCAGTGTAATTGAGAGAGAAAATTTTGTCTTCAATCAAGAGCATGCTGCTAGCGCGTTGAGAGAAAGCAATTGAAAGTGAATTGTGTGGAGATTGTTTATAACAAATGCACAGAACGTCTTGAAGTGTACATATGTACATTGATAGAAAACATGACAGTGGCGCCACAGCCGTTGAACTCAAATACCGTATAAAAAAAGGTCGCACTAAAAAAATTGCACAAAAAAATCGTATAAGAAAAGAACACACAAAAACAGGGTCTGCTGTACATGGATTTCTCTTTTTTTATATATCGACCTATTTAAATGTTCTTTCTTATCTCCCATATCTGACGCAGTTAGACGAGATCAATGAATCCGTTGACTTTCAAGAAATCAATTAATTTTAGTGGATTGCAAAATCTTTCCTCTCTGGTGATGTCCATGCAATCTAAAAGATTCTGAGCAGAATCCTCATGACTATGCCATTTAGGGCAGGTGGGAAAAACCTTTCGGTTCTCAGAGAAAGTTAAACTCTCAAAATGTGACCACTGGCAAATCTTGAAATAGCGGTTTGAGTAGTTCTTTCGGATGGAAGGCCAAAGACCATCCCGGCAATTTTTTATGTAGCAATCAAGGAAGGGAGGTTCTTTCTACTTTGCCAAACATTTTTTTTCTCTTGAATATAATTGTAGAAATGTTATGGCAGTAGAAGATGGGGGTCAAGACGGCTGCTATCCTCCTTTGCTAGTTTATCCGCTCCGCTGTTGCGTTGCCTTGTATGTCCTCGTGTGAGATGCATTGAAAATTCTTTGGAGGTAAAGTTTAAATAAGACAGTACACTCTAATAAGTGCAATATTATTAAGGAGTTGGAGTGAGCTGCGACAGTCTGGTAAAATCCTGACTTGAAAAAAAAATTGCAAGTACTTGTTCTTCTTTCATACATCATTTAATATAATATTTCAACCATATTTGCATTATTAATATAAAATTAATAGGAAAAATACATGAAAGAGTTATGAATGTTTAAATAATTTATATTAGTCTTTCCCTTTTTTCAAACTACTTTGTGCGCAGTTTTTTTTAACTCTACAAATATTTTATTTTAGATTATGATGCATAAAAGGCCGATTGTGATTCGTATTTTCATATGAAACCTCAAAAATAAGGGATGACAAAATATTTGTAATAAATTTCGAGTGCTTTTAGAAATATCTCACAAGAATCAATATTTTTTTATTGAATTGTCCCTTTCATGAAAATTTCTACAGTAAAAAAGTGGTGAAATTATTAACTTCAAAATAGTTGACGTTATCAATCGATAAAAGACAGTTTCATCAAACCACATCTAAATGTTTTGGGGTTTGGGATTTTTTTTAAGTGTATATATATTATATATATATTGTTACAAGTTTAAGTAGGGGAAAAAGGAATTGAATTGACGACTCCAATTATTTGAATAATAACATATTTAACAGCTTAAGGAAGCGAAGGGGAGAGAAAACCGTCCGACTGGGTAAAGAAGCCGAAGAAATTTCGAAAGAGAGAATTTTAATGGTATACTAATATAAAAATCACAGCTACCTGCTGATATTGAGAAGGGAAGGGGAATTTATACAGTCAAGAAAGCCCGTGCAACGCCGAGCCATACAGCTAGTAACAGATTTATTAATGGACAAATGAGAACAAATGCCTACACGAAAACAAATCAACGTATGTACAAAAATAAATACTTGTATTGTAACAGATTATTTACATTAGTTGCAAACGCACTCGTTATAAACAAGCTGTACAGCTCTCTAACGACTTTTTTGAACTGTTCCACTAACAAGAATTCAGATAAGATCTCTTTGTTTTGCAGAAGCCCGACTGACGGATTTTTCGAGGGGACAAGACCTCTCAATCCTACCCTGGGCACTCTTCTGAACTCCACCGACTTTATAGTGCCTCATGGAAACTTCAAAAAGGGTCGGTCCCAGTGAACTATCGATAGTTGCCTGGTGCTGTATTTTTCGAATTTGTCGCCAAATCTGTCATCAATGATAAAGTTGCCAATCTGGTAGCCTGTTCATATCTTTTGAAGTTGCCATAATTTTAATCAAGTTAATGCTAGAAGGCGAATTTTTCCTGTAAGACCTGATTTTCCTTGGGGAGAGCGTAACTGCGGGGAAACAACATAGGTGGCGTGTGTCCGTGTGTTTCAGCTTATATGTGCATACACTTTCTTTTTAATGAATTTCCAAATTACTATTAAATCTTAAACTCTTTTCGAGTTTTCATAAGTTTAAATAAATAACTTCTCCAAAACAGTGTCATAAAAATATTTTCCCTGAAAAACTATCGATAAATTTGGAAAATTTAGTGATATAGAGATAAATTATATACTTTTATTATTTTTTGTTTGAATATAAAAACTTGCTTTTGTATTATTATTCAACTTGGGAACAGCATAAATACATAATTAAATTTGTTTATTAGATGCGTATTAGGGATGTACATCTATAGAAATGTATAAAATCGTAAATTAAACAAAAAATGTTGCCTTTTTTCATGCACGTATTTTTTTCTTTTTTTTTTTTTTGTGACTTTTTTAAAAATTTTATTAGGCGGAATACATTTTCTTCCGTTCTTGGAAAATGAGAAATTCTATAACGGGGGACAAGGGCATAACAGCAGCGTTTTTTGTACGTAGGATGGATTTATTATTTTTTTTAATTTGGTTTTTTCGATCAGTTATGCCTTGATCACCCTGTTTTTATTAATACATTTACTTTCATTATGCACCAGCAAATTTGTTCCCCATGTTTCATTTTGGTTTTTAACACTTAACACATATTACACGCTATTATGTTCAAAAAATTAACAATAAAAAATGACGTTATGTGGAAAAATGTGTGTAATTTCGTAGAAAAAAAATTGCAATACTTACTGAAATGAATTTTTCATTGTAATATATTCAGTAAATAATACTAATCCGTTTAAGTTTACAAATCTATCAGAATGCCTGTATTTCAATAAATACCGAAACGTACTAAAATGGACATTAAAGAAACCGTTGGCGTAATTAAATAAAATTAACTAAGAATAAGTATTTATAGCTATAAGATGTATATATCTTCTTTTTAGAGCTGAAAGTTATATACGAAATATACATCTATTGGAACTGTTTTGGTCATCAGTGGTTCAATCAATCAGTGAGTGGTAGAAATCATTGGATAAATCATGGTAGAATGCTTTGGATCAATCAACGCTCATATCATCAAATTATTTGACTCAATTTCAATTCAGTAAATCATCAAAGACTAGTGTAAGATTAAATAATAAGTTTAATGGAATATGGAGAGCGTCTACACTCGGTCACGTACAGGAGATCTCTGGTGTAAACAAAAAAAAAGCAGGTCTTTACAAGCAGCTAGCTCCCTCTATACTGAGGGGGATTCTACCAGGAATTTTTTTATACACTTCCTTAAGGTATCCGACTACGTTCGGAACCATGATTTTAAAAAAGCGCATAAATGTATAATATTTATGATATTTAGTGTCACTTAGATTATAATACATGTATAAAATTGTTTTATAAGGACATTATGACAAAAAAATTATTTAAATACAATATTTTGGCAAAAAATTAACTTAGAATAACCTTTTTTTCCAAATGTTCTCCTTTTGTAAAAAATTCTTCTATTGTATTAATATTTTGCCTGTATATAGCTCAGTCCTTTGTACAGAGGCTCAACTATGATTTTTGAAAAATTCAAATTATTTTCAGAGTTACAACCATTTGAAATAGTTATCGGCGCATTGTCATTGTCTTAAAATTTCTCCCTTCTGTTTTAGTATATCATGGATAAACCGACTTCCAAGTTATGCGTGCGTTTCAAAAATTCTAGTTGAGCCTCTGTACAGAGGTCTGAGCTGAATACAGGCAAAATATTATTAAAATAGAAGCACTTTTCACAAAAGGAGAACATTTTGAAAAAGGGTTATTCTAAGTTAATTTTTTGCCAAAATATTGTATTTAAATAATTTGTTTTCCCAAAATGTCCTTAAAACAATTTTATACATGCATTCTAATCTAAGTGACACTAAATATCATAAATATTATCCATTTATGCGCTTTTGCAAAATCACGGTTCCGAACGTAGTCGGATACCTTAAAAGATTTTGAAATTTCGTCATTTACTCCAAAAAGGAAATGTATATCCCTTACATCTGAAGCTAGCATCTATATTTAAAAAATGTACATCTATTAGAACTTATGCACTTCCTTAAAAGATTTTGAAATGTTTTCATTTATTATAAAAAAGAAATAGAAATTTGTCTATTGCACATACTAAGTCATTATCCATCTAAAAATTTCCATAATCATTTAAAAATTTTTTGTCTATTCTATTAGAATTCATATTGCTGTATGTAAAGTTTTTTTGCTAATGTTTGTGACATTTAGTTTGGTTTTGGTAAATTTGCTAAGATTCTAAAAATAATTAGTTACGAGAATATGTCTCGTATTGTTATCGCTGCCCCGCAATTGTTTCCTAATATTTTCTTAAAGTAAGTGCATGTGTTTAATATTTACATTTAGATATAACATTATGTTATATAGTAAAATGTATTCGTTTTGGTGTATTAATTAAAACTATACTTTTCAAAACAAAGGACGATCATTATCGTTCTCCTTTGTTTAGAACTTATCTCGACATCGAGTTAGTTATTTTGAAGTTTGCGAAACAAACAACTACTCGCAAGTATTAGGACTTCCTATGATGTAAATTTTAAGTGTTTAAATACAACTTTGAATACAAGATTTATGTTTTATTATCTTTTACAATGACTTAGAAAAACTTGTATAATAATAATATATATAATTCTTGGAGCATTATTTTAATGTATATACATCATTCGAAATAATATATTTTATATAATAGCTTGATACTTATAAGACAATCCATTTTAATAAAGTTACTAAAGACGCTGAATCATTAAAGTTTTCAGGGTTAATCATTTAAGTATCTTTTAACATATATTTGATGTATAATGAAAACTATTACGTGAGTAAACATTATGAACTAATAAGAAACATAACAATGATTAAAATTAAATTAAAATTAATAACTTTTTAACTATGCTATTTACGAGTACAATAATTTATTTTATCTACTTTAAATCCAAACGACAAAATAAATGCAGAACAATAACCATACTTAATAATTATTACAATTTATTAGATTTGTCATATCGGACCAGAAAAAGACATTTCCGAAACTTTCAGTGTGAAAATAAAACTTTTAAGGATAATAAGATAATTTGGTTATTTCAAAAATTTAATGTAATTGCAGTCATAATAAAATTGGTTAAGTGAAGAAGTAAAAGACAAATTATATTTCAAAATATTATCACCTAAAACCGTTCTTGGGTAATGTAATAACTCAATATGTTAATACTAAATATATAGTCTATAATTAAATACGATACTTTTCAAACACTTGTTTAGTACCGTTATGAATGATTTTAATAGATCTAAAAAATTCTTAGTAATATATGCTCATGTTTATTGCAATTGTCTCACTTTTAGATATTATAGTTTTTATTTACTGTACCCAGAATTAAACTTTAATTTCTCAATACATAATACTTTTCTTATAGATTTATTTTTGTTCATTTTTATTATTTTCATAACTTTCAGATTGAAGCTTGGTCAAAGAAGTGTATTGGTACTAAATGATTTCCCTTCAGTTAAAGAAGCTTTTCTACAAAGAGCTTTCCTTGGTAGACCCCTAACCCACCTAATCACCTGCTTCAAGACGCTACAAGTAAGTGCTTTGAATTTATTACACCTTACGTTATATTAATTTATGAGGTAAATTAAGGTTATCTTCCTAATTCATAAGCCCTTGATCTCAATTGTAAAAGTGTACAGTGTGTGCTTATTCATCTAAAAGAAGTACAGTCAGACCCCTATTTAACGAATCTTTCGAGACCGAACATTTTGTTTGTTTAATCTGGGTTGTTCCTTATATCAGGGTTCTAACAAAATACAAAATTTTGAAGTTATACTTCTTTTGGGGC
Source organism: Trichonephila inaurata madagascariensis (assembly GCA_019973955.1). Taxonomy (NCBI): domain Eukaryota; kingdom Metazoa; phylum Arthropoda; class Arachnida; order Araneae; family Nephilidae; genus Trichonephila; species Trichonephila inaurata. The sequence goes on along the minus strand of BMAV01000864.1, from coordinate 59,583 downwards.
GTTAGAGAAATAGGATGAGGGTGAATTTTTACGATGCGTGCACACCGTCACGGATGCGAAGATGCTTTATCTAGAAATATACAGAACGTTACAGATCATTGCCGCCTTCGAAATTCGAAGTAAAATATTTCTCTTCACTTCCCTGAAGAAGGGGACACTCGGGTTTGAACAGGAGACCTCTCGATCTGCAGTCGAATACTTTACCGTTGAGCTATACACCCGCATCAGGGAATCTTTGCTTTGAGTTCCGTAGCAACGGATACGAAAAAGCTTAGTCTAGAAATATACAGAACGAAACAGTTCATTGCCGTCTTCGAAATTCTCAAAAAAATATTTTTCTCCACTTCCCTGAAGAATGGGACACCTTGGTTTGAACCGGAAACCTCTCAATGAGCAGTTGAATGCTCTACTACTGAGGAGCTTCTCTGATGCATTTGTTTGAACACTTTTGTTATTAAACCAAACATCCCCAGATACAGTCGATACCCCGTTATTGGTCCTATTGTCCTTGTGCGGGGGTGTTTAAATTTATTTTAATTATGATTATTTTGGCTGGTCCAATTGACTGAAGGTTAGTATCGTTCAACTCTGCTCGTGACCGCCTTTCGCCCTTGGCCCAGCTTGCCCTGCTAAAGATTTTTAGAAAGATTTTAATCTTGTTACGTCAAAGAAGTATAACTTCTTACGTGCGTACATAAGTACACACACACTTTTTTTTGGCATGAACCTTTTGGAAATTCTACAATGGGCAACTAAATAAAAAATATCAATAGTTAGAAATTTAACCTTTTTGTGTTCAACAGCTAAAAATACTATTAGTGAATTGTTAAGGGCCAGTTAGTAGGAAATTTTAAATTTTAAAATCTTTTTGATTCCTGACTCGAAAGGGTTCTTTTCTTGACTTTATGCGGAGAAGAACACACTGCATCCTTTACATCCCGCTGGATAATGTATGTTTTCACATTTTTCAAACAATGCAAAGCATTAGGAAATACAACAGTTTTGATAGAATCCCATTATAAATTTCTGCATCAGAATCACTACTCATTGGCTCCGACAAATCTACAGTTTCTTGAACTTCAGTTGCACCAATAAGCATTCCGTCATCAAATGTAAAAGAATCGTTAAAATCTGGAATGGAATGAAATAAGAAAGAGTTTCTTGTCCTATTCAAAACTCACAAGATAGATTACACTCACAACTCCTCTGCGCCTGTAAAGTCTAATAACGATTTGCACCCTTGGCTGTCGAAATTTGCAACTTACAGAAAAAAAACGACGTCATTTTTTTTCTAAAACAAACTAATAAAAAAAATACAGTCGGACCTCTACTTAACAAATTTCGCTATTCAACGAATTTTTCTTTTCCCCATTAAAAATGAAGGCAAAGAAAACAATAAACGCCGAATTAACGAAATTTTCAGCAGCTAGGAAATTTTTTATTAGATTTGAAGGAAGGAAGATTCGATCTGGGTACCTTCAGTTCCGTTGAAAGTACTTTATCGACCAGGCCAAAACGCTCTACTTTGCGTGATGTTTGGTACTAGTTTATATAGATATCACACCGCCACAGATTGTAATAGAAAAAAATTGGATTTTTTTTCGGATGACATATTCTTTTTGTAAGGAGAAGAAAAAGGCTTTTCTCTTGAGAGCAGCAAATTTCAACGGAAAAGGGTCAAGACCATTATTACACTTTTCAGGTGCAAATGAGCCGTGGGTGTAACCCATTCTGTGAGTCTTGAGTTGGATAGAAAATTTTTTATCTTATCCCAATCCGCAACGCAGGGTATATTTTAAGATTTTATCGATTATGTTACTTTTGATGACATACTGCCTATCTGTGCAATTGAAGTTGAGAAAATGGTTGATTTGTTGGAGTCAATGGATAGCGATTCTAATGCAGAAATTGATAATGAAAGTCCAATCCAAAATGTTATATTTTCTAATGTTTTAAATTGTTTGAAAATTGTGAAAACGTACCTCTCTCTCATGCAGTGAGATGTAAATGATACAGTATTCTTCTCTGCATAGAGTCGAAAAAGAACTCTTTCGAGTCAGGAATCAAAAAGATTTTTAAACATCTGAAGGAAGGATCTGGATACCTTCCTTTCCGTACGCAAATCCCTTATCGACCACGCCAAAACGATTGTCAACGCTTGATAGTTGTTTATATAGATATCACACCACCGCATACCCCCATGCCAGTGATTCGGTGAATAGGTGAACGAACGATACCATATTCGTGGCGAGCATGTAGGCAGTTGCGTCACTTTGTGGATTGCGTCATGTGTGTGAGACGGCTTTGTGTGATGGCTTAATAGTATCTTTTGTGTCTGATGGCTTAGTGTGACGGCTTAATTGCGTCATTTGTGTCTGACAGCTTAGTTTGCTTTTGCGGTGGATAGATGGCGCCACGACTGTGGCGCGTGAAGGGTGCGATTCTTTTGCACGACCAGGGTCACCAATGAAGGAGGGAAGATTCCGATCTGAGTACCTTCCATTCCGTACGCAAGTACTTTATCAACCACGCCAAAACGATCGTCAACGAGTGATGTTTGGTACTAGTTTATATCACACCGCCACACTTCTATTAGTCAGTATTTTAGAACTTTCAATTAATTGTTTCTTGATAAATTATTAATAGTATGTTTAACAGTTGATAAAAAGTATGTAATTTCTAACTATGGATATTTTTTGTGTAGTTGCTTATCGTATTTCTTGCAAAAAATTTGCTTTTTGGTTTGGACCCCAATATAAAGAATAATCCCAAATTAACGAACAAAATGTTCGGTCCCAATGAATTCGTTAAATCGAGGTCTGACTGTATTTCAGTTGTTGAAATAAATCGTTTATTTGGGTTTTATTATTCGTTAAATAGGAATTTTGCCTTTATTTTAATTGGGAAAAAAATTCGTTAATCCAGAAATTCGTTAAATAGGGGTCCGACTGCAATTCTTAAGAAACGCCATATGACGTTTATCAAATAAATAGTTACGTCACACAAAAAAGGTAAAAATATGAAACATAAACAGTTTTAAGAATAAAAATATAGATTTTTGAATCGGTTTTGTGGATAAATCATGCATTCAATATTGTATTTGCAATTATCAATCTCGTTAACAAAATTTTTCTAAATCTTTGGAGAGTAGATTTGTTTCTAAATTTTGTCTGTGTAATTTTAGTAATTTATACACTTCTCAGCAGATTTTATTCAATTTATACACTTCTCCAGAGAGATTTCTCTCAATTTATATTGAGAATTACTTACATTGCTTACGAAGATTTTGATCAAAATACCTCTCTTTATTTATTTTTTATTATATATTCTAATGATTATCTTAGAAAATATTATTCATATATTATTCAAAGAATATTATTAGATTATGTGAGTAAAATCTATACGAGAAAATGCTGCCTTATAAGCAAACTACATAAGGCTCTTATGATACTTTAAAGGCCTCTCAACACATGTAAGTGTCTCAGATAAAATCTTCGAATTGTATTAAAATGTAATACAAATATTATCTAATACCATATATTTCTATTTTATTATTGTATTAGCTTCAATATTTTGTAAAACAAACCTTGTTGAATTTGAAAGTTTCTTAACACATGTTTAGAATTCCCTAACGAATTCTCCTTGTAACCGCCAGAAGTCGTAGGGACGCTTATGGAAGTAGAAACTTTGTTTCTTTGTGTACAAACACTTTGTACTTCCGAATGTTGCTCAACAAGTTTGAAGGTGTTCAAGCCTTATAATACTGGATAAAATAAATGTTAAGTTTTTGTTAATAATTGCTATCCCTTGTTCCTGTCTCGCATTTAATATCTGCCTTGACATTACAGCACATTACTACAGATTTAATATTTCTACATGATGATCCTGTAATGATAAGTTAATTGGAATTGGTAATAATTATTAATTGAAGGAATGCTGTACTATGTTGTATTGTGTACATAATCATATTTTTTCCTGATGTCTTCTAACACACATTTATTTATAATACAATAAAACTATCAAATTTTACTGATCACATTAGGCAAAGTTTCGAGGGAAAAGATAAAATTTATTTATTTATTTATTTTTGTATTCTGGATCTTTTATTTAAATGTTAAATTTTACTGTAGCTTTTTGGAAAACGTATTTCGTTATCCATTGAATTAAAAAAAAGTCTTTGCTATATTTTTTAAAGCTTAAAAAAATGTTAACAATTTAAGCGATTAAAACTTTTAAATGTTCGATAAATGGAGTTAGTAGTGTGACATTATTAAGCATAAAAACAATGTATTGATATGATGAATATTAAGGTGACCAATCGTCCTCCTTTAGGGAGGAAAATCCTTCATTTGAAGGTTCTGTCCTTCCTTGAAAAGTGTCCTCCTACTTGTCCTCCTTTTCAATATTTAAAAAACTAATGTTTTAATCTCTGTATTCATAGATGACAGGCCTAACTATTACGCATTATATATTATTTATATGTTGAATACGAAAACTTTTAGGCCAGGGGTGGTGAACCTTCATGGATCCACGTACCATTTTTCTTAAAGAAGTGTTTAATAAAATATTGACGTGCCGTCAAATAGTTTTGGCTTGTGATTATTGGGAAAATAATAAAACTAAATACTGACAACACAAAGCTCTATTTATTACGTAAAAATACCTTTTCACTGTATAGTTATAAATGTTTTAGTTATACGTGTCATTCAAATTAATGACAAATGACTTATATTAGGATTGTAAAATGTTATTTTTTGCTGAATACATGCTGAATTTGAGTCATCTACCAAACAGTTTCTAAGCAATTAAAATTATTTTTGCTGTGGTTCACTTTTTTTTGACAAGAGGGTTTGTGATTTGTTTCAAAATGCCGTTTTACAGACGATGTTCTACATACCACTATTCCAGAACATAAAACACACACCACTTTGTCGCCTTTAATAATAACGCTCTGTTTCTCGGACCACCAAATTTGAAATTCTCTGTTACACTTACTATCTTTCACTTTTTGTTCTTCTGCTGAACTAGCCATGTAAAATAACAATTTAAAATCGTAAGTATAGCACAGATAAACTTTAAAGTAAAGTTGTGTCAATAGAATTGACTATGCTATACGTAGGAAAACCTTACATCATAAGATAAGACGTGACTAGGGCAAGACAATAACGAACGAGTGTGCTCCCAGCCTCTCCGCGACCGATCACTCGCGTTTGTTTGTATACTTCATAGAGAACTTAGAAGTTTTGAAATAAAAAGCAAGCCGTTTTGATCACTGGCGTGCCAAAAATTGGCACGCGTGCCACTGGTTTTCCATCCCTGTTTTAGGCTATTCAAAAGATGGCTCGCTTAAAGAGCTCGTTTTACAATTATTTTGGTCTCTTCGTTCACATTTTTTTAAGTTAAGACAAATGTCCAAAAATTATGGAATAGTTTTTCAACTATAAACTATCGGAGATATTAATATATTTTGCACATAGGCCTCTATTTTACACAAAACTATTCAAAAGATTGGTGTTGTACATATTTCAGCTACAGAAGTTAGTCTTATTTTGAATGATTTTGTTGTAAATCATGATTTAAAGAAATATTTATTCCTTTAACGATAAAAAGAAAATGGGCAAAGAAGAATTAAATCCGGACACAACGAAAAAAGTTTACCAACGAACTGCAGAATTTTTACCAAACATGGTTCCAATATTTCGAAGAATAGTCTGAAACAAATATCACAGGAAATAACAATTTTCAGTGGTTTTTTTTTATTTCATCGTGAGTAAATTGGGCAGATATAGAAAACTGTGTTGAGTTTTTAACGACAGAAATGTCTGATATTAAATATATATGATATTATAACTGTCAGTTTGAATTAATTAGTAGAATTAATGAATATTTAAATTCTGTTAAATTAGAACAATGGAAAAATCAACATTTGAAAGGTTTAAAATATTATCCATTTCAAAAATAAACACATTCCATATGAAAATTTAGTTATTCTTGTTCAATTTACGTTGTGCTGGCCTGGTACTAATGCAGCAGTTTTGAAAGAGTTTTTTCAATTAGTATTAACTTTTAGGACAAGTGAGAAATCAAGATTGAATGCTGATACTTTAACTGTAGCACCTACAGTAAAGTTCAATATGAAGGATATTTCTTGCTCCGAAATTTCCGATGTATTAGAAAATGATATAATGGCACAAAAAAATCATTCAATGGAAAAATACACATTTAAATAAATAATTAAGTGGGATGTAAGTGTAATTAGTGCATTTTTGTTTGAATTAATAAAATGCTTCATATATTTACGTTGTAATTTTTTTTCTTAAATTTTTCGACCTCCTTTTCATTGCAAAAACATTGCTCACCTAATGCATACTATGTATTCATTGATTTTCATGCGCATGTAGTAAATTCTCTATGCCTTCATAAAGTACATACCGTTAAATCCGGCGTATAACGCGCACCTATATTTTAGAGCTTCAATATTTTCAATTTTTAGGTATAACCGTATAGCGAACACCCCTTTTTTTATGAAGAAACCTGAAATGTGCATATGCATTGCTCTTACATTTTGAAGTCATTTATTCGAGATATTATCCCAGGCTTTTAAAAAAATAGTATATTTCTAGTATATATTTCTAGAAATACCCTTTAAGAGTTCATAAGCAATATCTTATCTTAAATAAACAGTGTTTCGATAGATATATAAATGTAATCTTTTTTCTATGTTCATCTTTTTCATTTTTAAAGCTCTCATTTTTATACCCGGCGTATAACGCGCACCCATAAATTTCGATCTTATTTTTTGTGTTAAAAGAGCGCTATACGCCGGATTTTACGGTACTTTTTCTTTGTTTAAGGGTATATGGGCAGTTTATTTTCTGTTGTATTCTCAAGCAAACAATACATACAAATGTAGTTCAACATTTTTCTGTGGAATATTCGTACTTATTCTTTTTTAATCCCATTATCAATAATCAAACATTTTCATAAACTCGTTCACCCACCGGGTCCACATTAGGACGAGTTTCGAGACTACTGCAATACGGATTGCCATTTTCTTGCAAAGTGACATTATTGTAAAATGCTTTCTTCATAAAATATATATTTTTTGCACACATTACCGGTTAATTCATAAATAGTGTGACTAATTTCAGAGGATCATAAATTTTTATTGAATAAAGTTATTTACATGGAATTTTCAATGTGGTTTCCTCTAGCACAGTAAACTCTTCGTAAGCGTTTTGATTAAACTAAAAGAGCTTTTTCAATCATTTTTGATGTATTTTTCCAACTCCCTATTAAATTTCTTTTAGAAACCCTTTTGAAATGCTCTTACTTTACGTCTATTTAATTGGGTTTTTTTTAAGTATCCTCTCTCTCTCATAAAAAATAATCACAATAACACAGACAGGGGTCATAGTCATTTATCAGGAGGCAGAATATTTATTTTTTAATCTTTCAGCCATTTTATAGTTGATTTTACAGTATGACTTGTTGCAGAATCTTGGTGAAAAACAAAGTTTCCCTGAGGGTAAAGAAGTTTAAATATTTCGATCAAGTGTTTCAAAACTTTACTCTGATAGTATTTAGCATCAATTTTAAAGTCTGTTTCTAAAAAATGGTTTTGTTAAGCCTTGAGAGGACATTTCGTCCATACCATAACACCTGACGGCCAACTTGCATTTTTCAAAACAGCTGCGTCTTTGCGACGTTTTTGCTGGAAATATATTGAATCTTCGTTTTACTAGTTGTGAATGACAGATGAAGCAGTGCTTCATCAGAAGTTATCCATGCTTTGTATCTATCTTTGCGTAACATTAAATACAGAGGCCAAGAACGTTTTCTTCGTTTTTCTACGGTCTGAACAGACATTTGACGACAAACTGAAAAACTTTTACTTTTTTATAGCCAATTTTCTTTATCTGACGGTAAATCGGCGATTGCGATATCAACAGTTACTTTGTCATAGGTTTCTGAGACAAAGAATTTTCTACAGCTATAATTCTTTTCAACTTTTTTCTCTTTCATTAAGGACTTCCTTTGGTTTACTTTTTTCCCCTGGAGCTACTGATTGCGAGCCAAATTTTATTTCTTTTTGAAATCTAGATAGCAATAGAATAAAAAAATGTCTTTTTTGAGTTTTAAATGCTTTATTATTTACAGAATTTGAACAACCATCCTTCAAAAGCTTAAAATTTCGTTCCGGGTTTGAGGATTTAATTTCAGTACTGTCATTTACTCCCACTAATAAAAATGGTTAGATTGGTAATTTAAATGTTTATTTTTTCAAATAAAAGCCAGTAGTAAAACGATAGAAATTCATCAAAATAGTTACATGCTTTTAAAATTGGTCACACTTATTTTGAATCAAGCGGTGCGACGTAAGTTGATGTAATCTCCAATACGTTTTCCTCATGAGTTTTTGTTTGGTTATTTTAACTGAATCCATTATTTTCATTTCTAGAGAAGGTTTTATGTTTTCATTTGAAAACAATATGCTATTTTTAAATTATTTTATGGACATTAAAACAAATCTAGTGGTATTTATCTCTTTTCAAGGCTCTCGTCTAGCATTTTAATTACATGAACCTGAATTCAGTGAATAACAAACTAATCCCTCATTTAAACAAGTATATTTATTTGAATGTAATAAAGTGCCTATATATCTTAGAAAGAAGTAGGTACACGTGAAAATTTCTACATTATTGTTTTTTCTTCGATTATAAAAAATGCTCTTGAAAATTTTTAAGGATTGAAAACTCGCTGATGCCAAACAAATTTTAATTATTTTTCTAGGTCAATATCTTACAATTCTCAAAGTTGAAGATATCTTTAAGAAAGGACACCCTTCTTAAGTTAGATCATTTTTAATAATTAGTTTTAAAACTATTCCATTGTAAATGTGTAATAAAGTAATAACAAACTTTCATTTTAGAAAAATATCTGAGAAATAAAAAAAAATCAATAAATAAACTTTTACTTATATTCTGACTGATAAACTATAAATCTCCCAACAAATTATGCAATTTCTCTAAAAGAACTAAAACCAAATATTTATCCTAAGTCAAAATAAACCACAAAACAACAAGTTGCCAGTGATTATTCAGCAATGAAATAGCCTTAACTGTGTAAATAATAAAGAATTCAAGTCAAAGAAAATAAGTACTCACCAAGCAAATTACCATATGCTAAATTATTTACACATATTAAATCATTTTCTGAACTAACACTTTAACTGTGTGATAAAATTGAACCGTAAGAAAGTGAAGAGTATTTATTGGATAACATAAACTTCATGGTGCTCTTTTAAGACGCTTTATAACCAATAAATCAGAAAAATGAAATAATGTAGCTATAAACTTTAGATATAAGTTAACGTTGATGAAAATAGCATTAACATATATCTTAGAGCAATAATGACATTCTCGAATCTTGTTTTATCTAGACTTTCATGTATTTCTATTTTATTTAATGGATGTGGCTGCTAATAAAATACCTGTATAGTCTCGGAAAACTCCGTCTAATGTAGACTTAAAGGTGGCCGAGTTTGTGAAAATGCCGAATTTTATCGAGAATGGTATTAAAAAATTATACTTTAAAAAAAACACTAAAAAAACACGATTTAATAGTAAATTGAACTAAAAGGTAAAAAAAATAATTCTTAATACATAAATAAAATGATTAATGAGAAAATTAATGTCATTGGGATAAAAGCGGGGGTTCTCTGTATTAATTGTTATAATTTCTTACAAGTTCTCTATTCTGAGTTAGTGAGTAAAATATGTGGCACAAAGCACACACCCCACGCTTTTATCACAATGACATTAATTTTCTCATTAATCATTTTATTCTTATATATTAAGAATAATTTTTTTTACTTTTTAGTTCGATTCACTATAAAAGCGTGTTTTTTAGTTTTTTTAAACTATAATTTGTTTTTCATTTTTTAGGTCAATCTACAATAAAAGTCTGGTTTTTTAGTTTTTAAAACTATCATTTATCCTTTGTTGAATTTATCCTTGAGTTTTATATTTGGAGCCAGAATTACGTGACTGTTAAAATTAGTCTTGATCTTCAATAGGATATTAATTAACGATTCTGAAGGAGTATTTATTCTCTCCGTTTACGGACCCATGAATGGGTCCCATATCGTTATATTTCAAAGATTCCGTCTCAATAGATACAAGTCTAACTAATAAAAGTGTGTTAAGAAGAAATATTAAATATTAATCGTATTATGACCTTTTAAAAGTATTGCTATAATGTTAATTCGTATCATCACTTCCAAACGAATTGCTTTATCAAAATAAAAAATATTTAGCAGTTAAAACATTCATTTATCACCTTTGATCGTATTGCTATAATGTTAATTCGTATCATCACTTCTAAACATATATTGCTTTACCAAAATAAAAAATATTTAGAAGTTCTCATATGCCCGAGTCTTGCGATATTAGGGTTGCACCTTAATCTTTTAGTCGCTAAATCTGGAAATGGCATATGGAATTATTCGCCAAATCTCAGAATGGTTTATGCAATAAGTCGCCAAACGTGGAAGTGGTATATGGAATTAGTCACCAAATCTATAAATCGTATTCTTAATTATCCTATAATCAAGGATAATGGAACAAAATTATGAAATTACTTTTATTGTCATCGGCCCTTGACAAGTGAGCAAAATTTCGAATTAATCTGACCTTTCAAAGTGAGTAAAAATCGAGTTCAAAGATTCCATTACACACAAGTGAAACTTCTAAAAGCGTATTAAAAAGAATAAGTACGAGTGTTTTCTCAAAAAATATTGTACTACACTTATACGCATTGTTTGCTTGAGAAAACAACAAAAAATAAAATTCTAAATATCCTTAAACAAAGAAAAAAATACGCGTTTTACGAAGGCATAAAGCATTTACTACATGAAAATGAAAATTAACGAATACATAGTATACAGTTAGTTTCCTGATTATCAGAAAAATATTGTATGAAGGCATAAAAAGCTGTCTATAATGAAAATTAAGTAGCCGATTTTGTAAAAAACAGGCTATATATTAAAGAAAGGCGTTATCTCTTGTTGTTGGAGGTTTCCTGACCTGCCAAATGTGTGGCCGAGTTTTCCGGATTACCTGGTTATCGAGAGCCAAGTTTCCTGTACCAAATATGTGTAGTAAAATATTTGGTCAATGTTAATGCCATGTAAAGATAATTTATTTTTATTTTAAATTCTTTTTATCTCTTTTAGCTTATTATTGATTACAACCCTAAATAGTTTAACCCGGGAGCGGTCGTGCGGGACAAAGAGTCACCTCAGGCTCACGAAATCGTTAATTCTGGAAAAAACGTTTATTTGTTACCAATGACCTTGACAGTATCCTTCTATATAACAGTCATAATTGGAACTCAACTGTATTTGTCACACATCTCCCTCTTTTTTGGGAGTGAGTGACAAAAGTTTGTTTTTTACTAACTTAAGGTTTTTGTTTTTTACTGAGCTCCTCGCGCGACCACGTTATTTCCAAAATAATTTCTATGAACATGCTGCATTTTTCCCCTGTAAACAACTTTGTGGTTTTGATTGCTGTGTCGCCCTGCTTGTTATGGTTTATAAGAGTAAATGATCAGAATATGAAAAAAAGAAATGGGCATCTGTGATCTCTATTAAATGAAGTTGAAACTGATCAAGCAAGGTGATAACCTGCTGAAATAATGTATATTTATCATGATAGCGAAAGTAAAGTTGAGAAAAACGATGAACATGAAGCATTTGTGTTGAAAAGACAATTTTCAAATGCTACCTAAAGAATCCCATCAAGAAAAATATAAAGCCACGAGTGTCCCACAAGACACACTTCGCCCTGTCAAAAAGACACAGGCAAGAAAAAGTTCAACATGCTATTTGTCGGTCATCAAAGGACAATAAAGCTTCAATAACTTAAACTTGATAGTTTTTCCTGCTAATAGCGTTCCCGTAACGTTAGTGAAAAGTGTCCATGACTTGTGTCTTGCATTAAAGTTACACTCATTTGACACTTCTTGGTTCAGTTTGATTGATATTTTTTCTCAAATTATCAAAGAAAAATTGAAAAGTCCTTAAAAGTAGGAAAGTTAAATACTTTCTCTTGGTTAAACTATTCACCGGAATAATGATTTTTGCCATGTATAATAAAAATAATAATAAAAAAAGGATTGGGGTGACTCAGTCACGAAGCGCGACCATTAACGTTTGTACCGAGTTCGCGCCTGCTCCCGGGTTTAAAAACTTTTGTAAATAACTCTCTCTTTTTAGTGCTTCATAATAAATTTAAGCTAAGCAAATATTTTTTTCATAATCGAAAATATTTCTTCAAAAGAAATTTAATGTTTCATGGTTAATTCAAAATTCATTTTGCTAAGGAATGATTCTGGATCTTCTAACAATTCCTATTTCTAAATTGAACATCTTTTCTTAAACATCCTAATGCATCCTGTTATTATTTTAAGAGAATTTAAGTTCAGATTTAAAAGAAATAAACAAATTGTGTAAAATCTCACCGATTGCCAGAAAAGAAAACTAAATTTAAATAAAAGATTCTAAACACGATGTTCTAATTTTTTTTCCATTTGACCCCATTTATCTAAAGTATAAGCATAATATAAAGTAGTTCCAAGAGGGGTTCAGTCATCCGTAATTAATGCAAGATTATCACATCACACAAATGTATCAAAATTATTATCTGCAACTCTAAAATCCAATTTACTGTTTTAAGAGATGACTCCTAATATTCTAATTGTACTCCTAATTTAACTTAATCTCGTTTTATAAACACCTTAACGTATCCCACTGTTTTGCTTGGGGAATTCGCATCCGGATTTGATGATGCTAAGCGAATCACACACACAATCTCAGGTTTAAAGGAAGGAACTAGTTGCTAAGCCAATCCCATATCACCTGCCGCCGTTGGGAGTTGCAAATGCTATCCGCCATTAAGCAACTGTGTCCCCAAAATGAGGTTAGGGGCATTCTCGTTTTCGATACGGAGTCAGCATTTCCAGAAAACCTAATGACCGTTTCCCAGTAGATGGTGGTGCCTGGGAGGCTAAAGTCGCAGTTACACATTCGAACGAAGGGAAGGGGTGTCGAATCAGAAGTGATTAATTAGAGAATTTTGGGCCCGACGTCGCGCTAAATTGCTTAGTCTGTCTTTTTGTCTGCTGTCGTTTCGCCTCAAGGAAGGAGGAGAATAATTTGATCGCTGGGTCATGAAATGTGTATAAGTGCTGTTGGAGATGAAGGGTGTCGTGAAAAGTGAAATGGCAGGAGATTTCGGCAATTCAGAAGCAAGAAGAGTAATGGCCTCGTTTTATTTCCCGAGTTTCCAATGACAGGGTTATGGCTTGAAAATTTAGTTTTAGACATCAGTGCTGGAATGATTTAAAACTGTCTTAAAAGTTCGTGAAATTACTTTATATGTGCGGAGGGGTGGGTGATAAGTAGCTGCCATAATTTTCTTTTTTTTTTTGCAGATTTTCAGAAAATACTTGCATATTCATTTTATATTTTTTATATTAAAGACTATATTTTTTTCTCTTAAAGTTTTGCCATGTGCATTTAAATTGTGTTCTATATAATCTATTTCTTTTTGCACACTTCAAGGTGTTTCACTAATTTTGAAGTGTTCTTGAATCCTCTTTTGGTATAATTGTTTGTTATTACTGTTATTTTGGTTCATTAACCCCTTTTCTGAATCGGAATTTTTTATAAATTTTTGACCCCAAAAAATCATTTTTTTTATATTGCAGAAAATTAATATATATTCTACCCTAAAGTGAAAAATGCGAATTATTTTTATCAATAAGCATTTTTTTGCTTGTTTTATAGTGGAAAAAATATATATTTCCGTACGCTGATCTCCAGTTTTCCATGCAATGCATCTTAGTTTTGAATTTTAAAATGTACACTGTGATAATATATGTATTAATTCTACTGCTTTGGAGCGTTTATGATAAATATCTACGTAACAATAACAAAAGTATTTGCTTAAGAATATTTAGAATAATTTATTTAAAAAACATTTTGTCAACTAGTACCATCTTCAAAACAGCATTACAATCTTGATTGGATATCAGAATGTAAAAGTCACATTTATCACAAAATCGAAATCATGTATGACATGTTATTTTTTGCATTCTTCGTAAATTTGAGTAGTAAAAATATTTTGGATGGTTTTTTTTATTTGAAATTTTAACAGACATCACGAGATTCAATAGATATTATTAATGTTAGATTCCAAGCGGGAAATCTCACTTTGATAATTGTGAAGAAAGTAATACTAGTTGAGCCATTTCGTAGAAATATTCAGAAATACAAAAGTATCACGAGAATTGAAAAGACATGTAAGTAGCGACGAATTCAGTTTCAAGTATAAAATTTTTCTTTGCGTCGCCAAAAACACCAAACGTATAACACGCGAGGACTATAGAGAAAGGATTACTCGTCATTAAAATTTTTAACATTAAATAAATGAATGCAAAAATAAAAATGCACTCGATTTTTTTTAAAATAAAAGTTTACGCTTGTCTTCGATTAATCTTAAGGAGTAGGACTCGAATTTGGAATATTTTTAGATATAAAAAGACTGAAACATAAACAGTGGCTTAAAGTACACCTTCTCATCACGGGGAGGAAGACTAGGGGAACCTAAGATTATGGTTTGGCAATCTTTTGTTAGATCCGGCTTGGGGCCCAAAACCTGACTTTTCAGGGGGGAAGGGCCCTAATATTCTTCGTTACGCCCCTGAACATAAATATTATATTCTGGTCTCATCCGTTAGAAAGCAGCATACTTCTAAGTTGATGCAAATTTTATTGATATAAAACATGTTTATTTATACCATAATGCTATATGAGCAATTCCTGTAAGTGTTAAATTGAAAAAATAAGTGTTTATGAATTTTTTTGAAATTTTAACAAGCTATATTATAAAAAAATGTATCAATTTTAATTCTGCAAATTTTAACAAAATTTAAGACAATTTTTAGATTTAAGGTATCCGACTACCTTCGAAACCGTGATTTTAAAAAGGCGCATAAATGGATAATGTTCATGATATTTAGTGTCACTTATATTAGAATACATGTATAAAATTGTTTTAAGGGCATTTTGGCAAAAAAATTATTTAAATACAATATTTCGGCAAAAAATTAACTTAGAATAACCTTTTTTCAAAATGTTCTCCTCTTGTGAAAAATGCTTCTATTATAACAATATTTTGCCTGTATATATAGCTCAGACCTCTGTACAGAGGCTCAACTATATAATTTTTGAAAAATTCACATTATTTTCAGAGTTACAACCATTTGAAATAATGATCGGCGTTTTTTTCTTAAATTTCTCCCACTGTTGTAAAACATGGATAAACCCACTTCTAAGTTATATATTTCAAAAATTCAAGTTGAGCCTCTGTAAAGAGGTCTGAGCTATATACAGGCAAAATATTATTAGAATAGAAACATTTTTAAAAAAAGGAGAATATTTTGAAAATGGGTCATTCTATGTTCATTTTTTGTCAAAATATTGTACTTAAATAATTTTTTATTGTAATACTATTCTTAAAACAATTTTATATACATTTTTTAATCTAAGTGACACTAAATATCATAAATATTATCCATTTATACGCTTTTGTAAAATCACGGTTCCGAACGTAGTCGGATACCTTAAAATTTTCTACACATTTATTTCAGAAGACAGTCTTAATAAGTAAATAAAAAATATGACTAGTGAGAAAAAAATTATAAAAATGATCATGTCTCTGTCAATGCCTAAAAACTTGAAATTTTGAACGAAATCTTGAGCAATTTAATATTTTATTTCCCACATTTATTATCTTCTTATTTAACAGTATAATTCTTATTAACTATTATATTTCCATTCAATCTTTTGGATATTAATCATTTAGAAATACACTTTTGTTATATTGAAAGGTAAACTTATTTTCTATTAAAAAGAACACATGTTTAGTACAGTAATAATGTTATTACTGCTAATGAGCGGTTAATTAGTGGAGCACTAATTAGTGCGATAAATAAGATTCCGCTCTGTGTGAGTAATGCAACCCTTCCTTAAACCATAATTTCTTATAATTGCGTCATTAATAATGAAAGAATTACTTGGAAGAAACTCTACGTTTTCCCAATTTTCGTAATACTTGAGCATCAAGGCTAATTTTAACTAAATTATTTCTTAAATAGGTTCACACAGTCAAAAATAATTTATGGTTAATGGCTTGAATCTGCTAACAGTAATACCATTCTTTCAAAATATCGTCTAAATAGTTGAATAACATATATCTATAAATCAAAGAAAAATAAATCTTCAGCTAAATCAAATGTTATTTGATTGAGGATGGATTTCACATATGTGCGCGCGTGCGCAATGTGTATGCATCAATCAGATGGAATTCATTTTATGAATTTTAGTCGTGGCAATAAATAAGTTTTTTGATATTGATCAAATCATTTATTCAATTTTAACATCAGGAGATTTACTTTGAGCGTGCTTTTCGCCCAGTGGCAAAAATACAAAAGAGGAAATAATTCGTTTTCTAGATTTAAGTACTAAACGAAAAACAGAGGAAAATTTAATACAAAAATATGATCGCGAGTTGAAGTGGAAGGAAACTTAAGTTATTATTAGAAATTACTTCGGTGTTTTAGGGAAAAGTTTGAATCTCTTAGAAAGGACGTGAACATAATTATTGTATTCTTTCACTACGACTCATCAATAAGTTTTTGAAAATTCAAGGCTTAATCCTTTTTTAAGGAGTCACGAAAAAATATGTCAAAGTTTGGGTTTTAATCTTTTAGTGCGGGATGAAATTAGACGGATTTCGAAATAGGGTATCCGGATATAAAAATAAGATTCTAACTTCGAGTAAATGTTAATTTGAGTTATTCCACACATACACACACAAACAAACATACACACACTACTCAAACACACACAACACAAACACACATTTGAGTGTATTTCCGAGAAACAAGAAAACATTTGAATGCTTCTCCATTCGCTTAATTTTAACGTCACACTTGAACAAATTTGAGATCATTAAGGTATCCGACTACGTTGAATTTTTAAAATAAATAACTTAGAAGTGGGTTCATATATTTACGACAACAGAGGGGAGTAATTTAAAAAAAAAACGCCAATAATTATTTCAATTGGTGGTAACTCTGAAAATAATGTGAATTTTTCAAAAATTCTAATTGAGCTTCTGTAGAGAGGTCTGAGCTATATACAGGCAAAATATTATTATTTTAGAAGCATTTTTCACAAAAGAAGAACATTTTGAAAAAAGATTACTCTAATTTTTGCCAAAATATTGTATTTAAATAATTTTTTGTCAAAATGTCGTTAAAACAATTTTATGCATGTATTCTAATCTGAGTGACACGAAATATCATGAAAATTATCTATTTATGCGCTTTGTTTAAAATCACGGTTCCGAACGTAGTCGGATACCTTAACGTCACACTTGAACAAATTTGAGGTCATTAAAAGACTTGTCCAATTAAATTATATTTTATCCAAACTTGAAGTTCTCTAACGACTGCAAATTAAACTAAAAATAAAATTAACATTTTCTATTTTTTGTTGTATATTTTTTCCTAGGGACCAAGAATACATTGTTCCACATTATTCATTTCTTTCAATTTCTGACTTTCTTACTCTAGTTTCTCAGCCCCAAACGTTTCAATGTTTTATTCATAAGATTAATTGCAATCAATGTGGTTCTTAATATTGATTGTGCCTCACTCGATAACCATGCCTGCCTCTGAGCAGGCAGGAAAGAAGGTTCATTATAAAACTCATCTTCCTTACACAACTTCTTGATTTATTGTTTTAAACACCCTTTCATCAAAATGATCAACGACGCTACAGAAACTATTACAAAATCAATGCTCTACAGTTCTTCATGCTCATCGATTTGCTCGTTTGCAGTGTTAATGATAGCATCTTCTGTGTCCGCTGTCAATCTTGCCGCAGGGTCTTTCAGGGATAAAAAAGTTAAGATAAATTGCTCTGAATTCGCCGATCAAAGCCATGTTTCAGAGTAATCCATACTCATTAGGGTCATAAAGGTTACGCAGAAAAAAGTGGAAATAGATTTTCACATTAGCTGCAAACAATTGGATTGAAGCTGGAACAAAACTGCGAGATTGACTTACTGCAATATATTTCACTAGATTCGTTAAATAATACGAGAATCTTATGTTATATTGGGTTATATTAAACGTATTGATTAACAAAATGTTAATGATTACGATTGCCTGAGAACTACATCAAAAGATGGAAAGATTATAGATTCTCATACATTAACGATATGCTATAAATCCTTAGAGGAACATTCGGGTTCGTATTCAAGATAATTATTGTTAAAATTAGAATCATGTACACGTTTGAACTTAAATTCCAGACTTAATTGAAATTTAGAACATAAGCTTATTGATTATTATAACAATGCATGATGAACTTATTTTGATTTTTATATTTATATTCCTTTTTTTAAATCCCTAATATTACATAATTCGATTTGAAAAGGTTTTTTTATTACCGTGTATTCCAATGAGTACATGCAATAATGGCGCATATAACATTACATCTGTACTTAAAAATTGCAATTTTTAATTTTTAGATAGATTCATTATAAAACGCAGGCCATTTTTTTACGAAGAAATCTGAAATGGGCTTGTGCAATGCAGTATTTTTTAAAAATTTAGATCAAGTGTGTGAGTGAAATGAAAATAAATGGAAAATCGTGGAAGGAAAATAAACCTGACATAGTTAAAAAGTCATTTAAAAATGTAATACATTTAAAAACCTAGATGCAATGGAAGAGGATTGCCGTAAAATTCGGCATATAACGTGCACATTTAATACAAAAAATAAGATCAGGATTTACGGGTGTGCGGGTATAAAGATGAGAGCTTCAAAAATAAAAAGAGACAAGCATATAAAATAATTGGGCTTCTATATATCGAAATATTGTTTATTTATAAAAGAAATGGCATGAACTTAAAGTATCCGACTACGTTCTTAACCGTTATTTTGCAAAAGCGAAAAGGATTTTTTTTAAATATTTAGTGTTAGATTAGAATACACGTATAAAATTGTTTTAAGAATAATATTACAATAAAAAATTATTGAAATGCAATATTTTAACAAAAAATAAACATAGAGTTAATTATTTTCAAAACATTCTCCTTTTATGAAAAATTCTTCAATAATATCAATATTTTCCGTATATAGAGCATACACTTCTCCAGAGAGCCTGAAGCACAATTTTTGAAAAATTCACATTATTTTCAGAGTTTCTACCAATTGGAATAATAATCGGTGTTTTTCGTTAAAATATTTCCTTTCTGATTTATTAAAATATGAATAAATCCTATTCTAAGTTAAATATTTTAAACATTCTCGTCCAGACTCTGTACGGAGAGGTCTGAGCGACATATAGGCAAAACATTATTGTCATAGAAGTATTTTTAATAAAAGTTACGTGCTTTAAAATAGGCAATTCTATGTACATTTTTTGCCAAAAAATTGCATTTAAATAATTTTTTTATTATAATAGTATTTTCTTAAAACAATTTTAAACGTGTATTCTAATCTAAGTTACACTGAATTTCAAAAGAAAAATCGTTTGTACACTTTTGCAAAATAGTGGTTCCGAACGTAGTCGAATACTTTAAAGAGTTTAGTTCTGGAAATATGCTATTTTTTTTTCTAAAGCTTGGAATAATACCTCGAAAATATGACTTCAAAACATAAGAGAGTTTCACGGTACTTATTTATGGATAACAATAACAGTGTTGTTGAAGACGAAACAGAACTTGATAATGTGCCTGAAGAGATATAATGAAAGATAAATATATATGATAAACTTTTCATATTACCCAATAATGAAACTTCATAACGTATACCATTTCTATTGAATAATTAGATATTTAGATATATGCAGAAATCTATCTTTTTATATTCTCATTTTTTATAGCAATTATTTTTATATCAGGTGTATAACGCCCATTCATAAATTTCGATCTTACTTTTTTATGTTAAATTGAAACTTTATACGTCGGAATATAAGGTAGTTATAATGAAGTTTGCATATATATTTACTTTTTGCGGCATTTAAAAAATTCGATAATATATGTATACTTCCAGTGCCTCCCTAAACTTCTAATATCTACGACCTGGGCCATTCAATCGAAATTCCCTATCACCCTCCAGGCAAAAAAACACAATGTATTTAATTCAATAAATACTATACCTTTTAACTTTGAAGCTACAATACGACTTTTAAATCTAATTTCAGGGCCACCAAAGGTATATAAACGTCTCTGCCTAGCTAAGACGTTAATTGTCTCTGGATGTATATATACGTCTTTCGGAAGTACGATCTTCTCTGAGCACCGCTAATCCATAAAATTATTATTCTCAGTTGGGCTTTGGAATGCAAAAAAAGGACTTTGAGCAAAGTGCCCATGCATATCTATTTCAGAGGGATTTGCTTACTTATTCCTGCTTCTCCCTCCTCTCAATACAAATACATACGCCTAGCTAAGTGGAAAACGGGTGATATTGGTGGAGCAAAATTCTGCTTTAGGTTTCATTTCAGCAGTTCAGGAAGTTAATTATAAACCGTACAAATTATCAAGATAAGTGTTAATTTTTGTATATAATTTTATCAATGACACACACAAGCCCATAGGGTCACTGGCAATTATCAAACTTGTTCTTAACTTAGTTTTCTAAAATTAGTTGTAAAATGCATTGTACAGTACTGATACATTTATAAGTATATTATATCAGTGCAATTGTATATTTTATTTTTTATTATGTCAGAATGTATTTTGTTTGTTTGCTTTCAGTAAATTAATAATTTTTTTAAATAATCTTTTGTTATTGACTCTTCAATATGCTCGCGCGCCCCTAGTAGAGTTATCTCGCCCCCTTAGGGGACGCACCCCACAGTTTGAGAAACACTGATGTATACAAAGAACGATAAAGGTTGTGAAATATTTTAGATAAAGAGATGAGAATTTTGCCAGAAATACTGCCACTCTTGAAATACTCGTCATAATAATTCAAAAACAGTCATCGTTGTACAAACCAGACTTGAAAGAATAAAATTGCATTTCAGGTCTCAAAGTTTTCAGAAGAAAGCAGACATAATTTATTGCAAATCACAAAGGTACTGAAGTTGCTTACAGCGATTTGATTTGACTGAGATATAGCGTTCATTAATATGGCGAGCTATCTTCAAACAACCTGGAAGATTCAGAGAGGGTTTAATTATTGCATTTCGAAATGAGATAGCGTCTTCCGTTTCTAATTACTGGGGGAATGTAGTTCTGTGTTCAATTATCTGCTTTGATATGCTTTGATCATTAAAGGATGCAGCCTGTCTGATTACTTGTTCTGATTTACTTCGAAGTTCACTTATATCTTACTCCAAATGAATTCATATAACATTAATTTGTTGGACATCCAACTCACTTTGAGGGTTTACTGATGTAAATTTTAAAGCACTTTACATTCGGGGAGCGCTTCTACCATAGTAATATAACATAATATATTTATGAAATATTTCTTCATCTTTTGTTTAATGAAATTAGATTTCCATAAGTTTACCATTTTGGCTTTCGTTTCACAAAACAGTAAATACATTAACCCTTTATCTGCCGACGGTACTTATATGTATCACTCATTTTAAAATTACATAGAGTAACCATTTTTACGAATACTCTGACGATACTTAGCAGGAATATTCTTTTAAATCCACTCTTTCAAGATATATGGCAGCACAGATTCTTTGATGAGTATTTTAGAGGGGAGGGCGAAAGGTTTTATAGCAGAAATTGCGTTTTCAGTTGACATTTTGATCGGATTGCCAAGATTGTCATATTTGTTCCGAAAAATTTAGTTTCTAGGCCAAAAGGTGCTCCATTATTTTTGTATATTAATGAAACCTTTTAAGTGAACAGTGTATATGATTAATTTTAAAGTTGAATATCTTTAATTAATCAATTAGCTCTAACGGATTAAATTTCCCAAAGTTGAGTATTTTGTTTATGTATATCCCTTAAAGTTCAACATAGAGATTAGAAAAAAATATTGCATGAAAGAAACTGCAGTAAGGGTAAAGGGTTAAACCGATAAACAAGCTGATTTTAATCTGATGGTATTGGTTTTGAAAATAAATTTTAATGCCCCTGTAATATAATTTTTCAGGAAGATCACATTACTAGCTCAATTTATTTTTTATATTTTACTTTGTAATAAGTAATTAATTAACAATTTTTTTATTACTTATTGCCAAGTCACTTGTTATATAGCTGAGAGAAAGTTGGGATCTGGAATTTTTTTAAATCATCTTGAGATATTTATTGCAGTTTATTCTAATAAATTAATGTGTGGTATGGTGAAAAACAATTGATTAATTCTTAATTAATTAATACGCTTATAGAATTGTTGCACACAATAAATAATTTTTTTTATTTATAAAACGCTATTTCTTATTTTTGAGATCAGTACACCTAGCATTCCATAAATTAGAGTTTTGATGAGTTTATTTCGAATCAGCGGATTCAAAATTAAATTGCTACTACATTTCATTTCGTGTAATTTAATTAATAGATGAGTAGATATTTTAAAGGGCCACACACACACTCCATGCTAATGTAATTAAAACAATTAGGTTGAAAAATAATTACCATGACATTTTTATTTATACTTTAAAAGTGAAAACACTTTTTTTTAAATTAAATATCAATTTCGATGAAGATAATACAAAAATAACGTGCGAAAAATAATTGCATTTCCCTTAAAGAAATATCCGTTACATCTTTCAATAATTGAACGAAAATTCTTGCAATTAAAAATGCTAAGTTGTATAATTATTTACGTACTTATACTTATTTTTAACTATTTTTCTGTTACAACCCTTTTACATTTATTGTATATTATTCTGTAATATTTTTACTTTTTTCGCTTAAATTTTTACCATCAACAAAGTTCTCTTTTTCGAAATTCGTAAAGCAAGAATGCAACTGAAACTTTTCACTATTTCGATAAAGAAAGGAATTGATTGTCCCTTTGTCGTTTTTTTCCGATTTGAAGAATGATTCTAGCTATCCGAGAGAGCCAATCGCGAAAAATAAATGGGTTCTCTTTTCTCTCTCTCTCTCTATCTCTAAGTTGACAAATTCTTTCGTGAGAAATTGAAACCCTATTACTTATCTGGTTTGCAATGCTGACCTATGTAAGCACATCATGGGGGTCACAGATCATGGACGCATCACATGTTTTTGACGCGCTTAGTCATTTGTTATATCGCTGAAGTTAGCTCATACAGTTTTGTCCTCTTATGATAAATAGATTCTTATCATTCAAGTGATGCAGGATAGTTTTATGATTTTTTTTTATTCTAGTATGTAATTACTTGAAGACTGATATTTATTTATTCTTATCAATAGTGTTTTCATATTAAATTTTTAGTCTTTTGAATTTTCTTAATGTAGTGTTACAAGAATTTTGACATTAGGTGCTTTAAGTATTTTATGGGCTTTTTTTATCTTAATTATTGAATAATAAGGTGACGTTTTTTTTACAATGAAAAAAAGGAGGACGAAAAATTTAAGAAAAAATTACAACTTAAATCTATGAAACCTTTTATTAATTCAAGTAACAATATGCTAATTACTCTTACATTCTTTTTAATTGTTATCTTAAAAGAGTATTTTTCCATTGAATGAATTTTTTTTGTCAACGTATCATGTTCTAACATATCGGAAAGTTCGGGTAAAAAATTATCCTTCATACTGAATTTTACGGTAAGCATTGTAGCTAAAATATTAACATTCAATTTGATTTCTCACTAGTCGCTTCACATAAATCATTACCAATTGAGAAAAAAACTCTTTCAACTGCTACATGAGTTCCAGGGCAGCACAACGTAAATTCAACAAGAATAATTACGTTTTCATATGGAATGTGTTCATTTTTGTATTTGTTTAAGTAATTTCGCCCATATTTTACCAATTTCTTAGCATGTTGATTTTCCAATTGTTCTGATTTATTAGAATTTAAATATACATTCAGTCTTCTTTCTACTTCAAACAGACAATTGTCATCGATTTTAATATTATGCATTTTCGATAAAAACTCACCATAATTTTCTATATCTACCCACTTTACTTGACCAAGTCAAAAAATACCATTGAAAACTGTTATTTCCTGTGATATTTGTTTCAAACCATTCTTCGATATTTTGGAAACATGTTTGATTCATCTCTGAATACAGAGATGAACAATCAGATTAAATATGAAGGGACAAAAAGGAGGACCTTTTTCGAGGAAGGACAGAACCTATAAAAGGAGGACTGTCCTCCCTAAGGAGGATGGTTGGTCACCTTATGAATAATCCTTTACATCCGGGATGGGCGTTACGTCGATCGCGATCGGACAGTAGACCACGGAGACATTTTAGAGTGACCGCCTGAAGGTTTTAGCAGTTAGTAATTATATACGGAAATATTTAAGATTGGTTGAAGTATACGGGCAAAGTCTTCTACTGACTATAACAACAAAAACTAGCTATAGATTAAAATATTTTATTTTTTATGTATTTTGAATTGTCTGATAATAAATGTATGATTTTATTATAATTGTGGCTATTATTATTATGTTTGTATCTTGCGTTTTGCTTTAAACGCAGTTTTAAAAGTGTTAGTTTTTTTTTTTTATTTTAGTTCTGTAAGTACATGTTCCGTATTTATTATTAATTTATAATAAATATTGTAGACGTTTATTTACCTCACCACACCGGGCATTGGCACACACAAAAAATTTTTTCAGGGGTCGAGGATAGAAGTCTACCATTCTAGTATCATATCACAATACGCAGCCAAACATATTTTTTTAAAATTTTTTGTAGATTGTCGGGAACAAAAAGTAAAAATAAATTACTGAATAAATACTCAGCATTAAATAATAAAAAAAATATTAATAACAATTACTTAATTTAGTTTTACGTACTGTATACATAAAATTAAAATCAATCGGTAAAATATCAAGAGCTGTGGGGGATGGTCCAGACCAGTACGCACCTGGAAAGCCCCTACCTGCTTTAAAATCAAAGGGTGGCCAACCTTTTTGGGAAGAGTGCCACTATTTGATAAATAATAATTATGCGTGTCACTTCCAACCTTTCCAATAATCAAACATGGAAAAGTGAAATTTTGGACTTATAAGCTTAATATGGGATTTTTATGTAAATAGCACACATTTTATTGCAAGTCTATATAGTTGAAATTTAAAAATAATACAGTAAATAAGACCAACGTACAAACTTAGGTTTTATTGTTAGCAAATTTTTTGCAAGTTAAATCAATTAGGTAGAAAATAAAAATCAGTAACTGGAATAATTTAATTCAAAATAATTATTAAATGCTGTGTATTTGTTTAATGTGGCTTTTGAATAACTATTTTGTGTGTGTTACCAAGTCATCTATATATTAAAACTAGCTCTCACAGATGTTAACAAAATTTGGTTATTATTTGTGTACATCAGCTAGTTTTGAATGATATTTTGTATTTATTATGTTTATAGCAGGAAATATTTATTCACAAACATATTTTCATCCAAATTTTGAGGTTTTTTGTCTGAAACAACTTTACTTTAATAAAATCGTAAAAAATGATCATTTATTATCTTTTCAATTTTGTAAAAAATTTTCAGAAGTCTTCATGTGCCACCGTTACAGCTCCACCATGCCACACTACTATGGCATGCGTGCCGCGCGTTGGCTACCTCTGCTTTACAATATTATGTGAGGGTGTGTTTCATTTGCCTGGAATCTGTAAAAACAATAATTTGCTTTAAGGTATCCGACTACGTTAGAACCGTGATTTTAAAAAGGCACATAAATGGATAATTTTCATGATATTTAGTGTCAGATTAGAATGCATGTATAAAATTGTTTTAAGGACATTTTGATAAAAAAAGTTATTTAAATACAATATATTTCGGCTAAAAATTAACTTAGAATATCCTTTTTCAAAATGTTCTCTTTTCGTGAAAAATGCTTCTATTATAATAATATTTTGCCTGTATATAGCTTAGATCTCTGTACAGAGGCTCAAATAGGATTTTTGAAAAATTCACTTTATTTTTAGAGTTACAACCTATTGAAATAATGATCGGCGTATTTTCTTAAAATTTCTTCCTTCTGTTTTCGTAAAACATGGATAAACCACTTCTAAATTATACATTTCGAAAATTCTAGTTGAGCCTCTGTACAGAGGTCTGAGCTATATACAGGCAAAATATATTATTATAATAGAAGCATTTTTCGCAAAAGGAGAATATTTTGATAATGGGTCATTCTATGTTCATTTTTTGTCAAAATACTTGTACTTAAATAATTTTTTATTGTAATAATATTCTTAAAACAATTTTGTATGCGTTTTCTAATCTAAGTGACACTAATATCAAATATTATCCATTTATACGCTTTTGCAAAATCACGGTTCCGAACGTAGTCGGATACCTTAAATTCTGTTTTTTCCCCTCTCTTTTAGAATAAAAATTCTATTGAAAACATCCAAAAAGTTAAAAGATAAAAATCGCTTGCGCCTTTCTAGTGGAAAACGTCAAAAAAAGGTTTTCAGAAACCTTCTGAAAAAAAAGGTTTTCGAGATTTACAGATACGTATATAAAAGTCGATCTCCTTACTTTAACATCAAAAAAAATTCCAAGAATTGTGGGCTTACATACGGGAATGCATGGTACTTAAAGTTTAGAGACTTTCGATGCATGTACGCTTGTGTTATCTAAGCCTAAATGTCAAAATAAGAGTTAAGTAGAGAAATTTAGAAAGATAGAAGCTGTTCAGAAGGAAATTGGGGAGCGTTTTTTATTTCACAAAAATAACTAAAAAATATACTAATCATTGCACTGTTGCTTTTATTATCCCGCTTTTAGTACATTTTCCTGTATATGCATTTATCTGAAAAATAATTAAAATTTGATATGCAGCATTCTATTCATATTGCCATTTTTAACAATATAACATTTATTTCAGGTTTCAGCGTAAGTAATGGAATTGTGTGGAGAGAACAGAAAAATTTTGCTTTGCATGTCATGCGAGATTTGGGTTTTGGAAAAACAAGAATGGAAGTCCATATTAAAGTAAATATATTTTTGTGTCGATTGCATTTTCTTTTATTTTTGGATAAGGTTAAGGTAATTATTGATTGTTCAACTTTTAAGGTTCTATCGAATTGATCTATAGTGTTAAAAAATACTGAAGAAATCAGAATTTTTTTTGACAAACATTTACATTGAATATATTTACATACGCATGTAAAAATATATTTATGTGCACAGATGAAATATAATTAAATACACATATAAAAATATCGAATGCAAACTTATTAAATCGAAAATGTAATTAATAAAATTTTCATCTTAATTAATAAGTTAGAGCGTATAAACATATCGATTAATTTGTATCTATTGTGCTGCTGTTACTTATGCCATCTGATCGACAGTAACATCGTATAAAGGTCCACGAAATTCATCGTGGCTAGAATTTTACGCCTGTCGTTAGCTTTAGCTTCGAGCACCATGCAGGTGACAGTACGATTTTGCTCAGTTCCACCCCAATTTCGAAGAAGAATCCTGGAGGATATCTATTGTGATGGCTGTTATTGCAATTGCTTCACTATAAAGTAATTACAATAACAAAATCGCAAATGTCATATATTTAATAATCCTTTTATACCTAAACAGTATCGGTATACAATTAGATCAATTAAAATAATACTTAGTTAATTTTTGACTTTAAAGAATTTGATTAGATTTTCTACCATTTTCCTTTGAAAATATTTTGATTTTAATTTAAGTATGAATATTTTTCAAAATGTTTTGAATATATTAGATAGATTTCCTTTCTTATCAATTAATTATTGATCATTTGTTAATGCTGTGTTGAATGGGGAAAAACATCAAAAGCTGTAATTTTTATTTTTGTTCCAGATCGTAGGAATATCGATGATATTTTTCATGTTATGCATGTATGCATGTTATATATCCACTGCATTGTTATATAAGTATGCTATAATATTTTGTTTTGTGTAGTTCTTGACTATAGGAAAGTCAAATTTTTATACATAATTATTCCTAAAACTTTACTTGTATATCTTTAAAAAAATCTTCAAAGGACAACCAGAATGCATCTTACAAACAGAAATTATGATTATAAGAAAGAATAATTGTTGGATAAGGTTTATAAATCTATTTTATAACTCTCATTCATATTTTATTTTCATGTTTATTAAAATTTATTTTCTTTCATTGAGAACTAAGTCTTAGTAGTAGAATATAGTTTATTTTAAGATATAAATAAGTTATAATCATTGGCAACTAATCTTTGTCTAATACTATATAAGTTAATTTAATATGAATGATGAGACAAATGCGTTTACTATTTAAATTCATTATTTTCTGCTGAAGTTTACTTACTATCTTAAATTTTATGTCTTTCGTTTGAAAATTATTTTAAAGAACAGTAGATTTGGACTAATATTTGTATTACTTCTCAATTATTTTTGTTTATTTTTCTTGTTTCCTGTAAACTAAAATTAAATTTGATTAATATTTTATGAAGTACATAATAACATTTTCAAAATTTGTTGCAGAAGCATTAATTCCAAAATTAAATTTTTAAATACTACCCGCACTCCATTTGTACTTGTTCCCACAAAAATACATAGCTGCTTCAATGTATTGTACATATAAATACTTAAATAATGCTGGAACATATTTAATAAAAAAAAAATTCTTATCACAATGTTACTTTTTAAAGAGAAATAAAATTGTCCTTATTCGCGAAAACCAAGCTCTTAAAATTCCTAAAATCCATCTTAAATAATAACATTAATAAATTGGACCCAGGATGAAATTTCCAAGAATTTCCGTTTCAAATAAAAAAGTACAGACATTTTCATCCTTGAGTGAGAAAAAGAAATAAAGTAATTTTAAATTGCCTACGCATAAAATTCTATTATATACTGGAATTTAAACGAGATATTTTATTAAATTGAATATTTTGGTTCTCTTTGTTACTGCTACGACAGGCACTTTGAGTGAAGGTTTAAAATACGTACACTTTTTCAAAAATGTGAAAAGAGTCTAAAATTTCATTCGCTTCCAAGAATTAGTTATTAATTTTCTAAAAGTAGTGGTAAATATGAAATTTTTACTAATATCCTTTATGTTAAATGCACTATTGAAAATCATAAGTATTCAATATTATAAGTATTCAATTGCTTAAAAAATTGATTAAAACGACTTCAGAATAAGTACATTAATAAGTGTAAATCTTTGTTTTATTATTTGATTATTTATTCGTTACATCTGTTATTGGTGACAAAGTAGCATTGTTCTTTGTTTATCATTATAAATTGTATTTAACCGAATGACATACAAATACAATCATGGTTTTTACTTTCTTTTTGTAGAATATTTATGCTTTTATTAAACGTAATAAAAATTAAAATAATAAAATACTTATTTCATTTTCGAAATGTTAAATATTTTGAACGAAATCTTACAAATATTTTAATCCTAATTACCCGAAAATAACATTTCAAGTCTGGTTCACAATATGCACAATAAAACTTCTAAAAGCCGTATCACACGAACACTTTTCAAGCAATTTTTCGTCCAATTCGTGCAATTTTTACTCAGTTGCTATAGTAACGGCTTTCGAACAACTTTTTGCTAGTGAGCTCAATAAATTGTTCCAAATAAAAGTTGCTTGAAATTCTAGCCAATGGGGTTCTTCGGCGCCCCACGTCATAAACAAGATGGCGGCTTCAGTTTTATCTAACACATCAGATATGCCGTATAATATTTTTATGGTGTATAATATTTTAATGGCGTATAATATTTAAAACAGGATGGTGCTCAATTTCTGTTTACGCCCATCAACAAAAGCGCAAGCGAAATACAAGAAAAAGTTTTGGATGTTCGTTTTTCGAAACAGAAAAATCGGCGAGTAATTTTTCAATGTGGAGATAGAGCGCGGCTGACGTCAGATCATGTCATTTTGTTTACGGCAACCCTTTCCCCTCAATAGGATGAAAAATTGCTTGAAAAAATTGTACCAAAAATGTACGTGTGATACGGCCTTAAAGGATAAATTGAACGAAAAAAAATACTCTATTGCTTCTAATATAAAACAGTTGCTAATTGTTCTCACTTCTATCATGCTAAATCTGCCGAGGCACCAAAGTCTCCAAGTTGGTGTAGAACGGAAATTTGGAGGGTCGGTGCCTGTTCAGATGCTACCCTTTTCAAAATAACCGAGATTCAAAATTACAAGATTTGTAAAAATTAGCCTTAATGTAGCCTCAGAGAGTGACGTTAGCAAAAAATCAAATCTATACCTGGAGATTTTTTTCTTTAAATATGAAATTTATGAGTTCAAAATTTAAAGGAAAATATTCGAACATGTTTAAGTATTTTCAAAATATTCTGAAATTATACTTTTTAAACAATATTGAAATAATAAATATATCTACTTTTTTTCACGAACATATGCCTTTATGAATATCTCATGACTCGGTGAAATGATACTTCAGCTCTTATAAAGTCTATTTAAACCAGAAATGGATATTTAATGATGTAAGATGTTGAGTTGCTATGGTTTATTTGTATGCAAAATTCAAAATAAATGGGGGAACGATTATTAAAATGATAACTTATTCCAGTCTAACTATGCAGATAAATTATTGAATGTTTCTGAAGAATCATTTATGAAAGATTCTTTAAAAAACAGGAAACTATTTTTCTTTAAAAAAGTGATATTTTTAGACTATAAATATCAAATTAAGGATTCTAGAAAAATTGAAACCTAAGAACGAAATTATATTGAGTTACACTTTTAGACCATTTAAAATCAGTTACACACATACACATGAAATTCTGAAAAGATATCTGGAATATGAATTAGATTGTATTTATTCTTTTTGTTGTGAATTAAATATGTTTATTTATTGCAGTTAAAAAAAGGTTTTTACAAAGAATAAACAATGATCAGCAAAAGAGGATATGAGTTTTTAGTATCAAATTTCTCACATCGTTTAGTGGCATGCAGAATACGTAAAAAATTCTTATCTTTAAATTTTATTCAATGCCTCTGAATTCAATATAGTTAATTTTATTTAAATAGTTACAAAACACCAAAAGAAGGGAGGGTATTTTATGCGCATTAAAAGAAACAAATGGTTACGCTGTAGTAACTAGCACCAAATGAAAAAAAATGTATTTGTGTGGTTTTTATTCTGAGAAAATATTGAATTTTGTATTATATGAAGTTTAAAGTTAAAACCTCGCTTTTAGACTGCTTCTCATTCGTTATATGAAATTCAGGAATTGAGCAGAAACCTTATGTTTTCTTTTGCGTTTTATGGTAATTAAATAACTTTTATTTTCTTCAGAGACTTCAGAAGAATGATTAAAAGCTTTATGGTATTAGTATTATGCTCAAACATTTAACATAGTAGGCAGAAGGGTTAACTCTTTCACTTATTTTTTAACCAAGTGGACGTTTTCTCTCATCCGGGGTTACATTTTTTTCCCCTTTTTTTATCATTTGGTATACCAAAATTCTTACTAAACCCCTTTTTCGATATATTTATGTTAACTAATCGGTTTCCAGATTTTAAAATATTTAATATACTTGATCTTTTGTCTTTCGTTGAAAAAATCTTATATATGTGAATGTTTATTCTTTTTTCTTGGTATTCGTTATAAAATATATCAGAAAAGTTTATCTTAAAATTGGAAAGCAAAGAATTCTTTGTAGAATAATCGAATTTCATGAGATTAACTACCTCTTTTCCTTTAAATAATCTTCATTATATATCTTCAGCACATATTATTATCTTAAACTAGAAGCTATATGACAATTCATATTTTCACAATACACAACATTAATAGTAAACCACCTAAAAATAGACGTGATAAGTTTAGATCCTTATTAGGATCCAAAATATGGTATATTAAACCAAATTATGTGTAATAAATGTAAACATAACTTCACAGAATAAGTAGAATTTTTTCGTTTATTTGAATTTATATGAAATTTTCCCTTGTTTGTTTTCCCCAGAGCGACTATCTATTACTATTGTGTTTTCCGAATTTATTCTGAAAAGATATAACTATTTTGAAAGTTATTCTAAATAATTATTCTGAAAAGATATATACTTAACTTAACTCAGTTGCAACAGCCCCTGAGGGTCAAGGCCTATATATATATATATATATATATATATATATATATATATATATATATATATATATATTAAATCTACGAGAAAGCTCTGATTATTTTTATATAAAAGTAGATTGTGCATTTTCAACGCATTTATTTACATTTATTGATCAGCATAATCTCGATAGTTTCTCAATAGTAAAATACTTTGTGTGTGATAAGATGTTAAAGAATTAATATACTATGACTTTATCCAACTCAGTGGATAGTTCTATTTTACAATACATTGTCAACAAATATAGTTTGAGAAAAAGAAAAAGGCATTTTTTAATTGGAAGTAAATCACACAGCACCACTACAAAGATTCTGTGCTAGAAAATCATCGATCTTAGACATAGAAATGCTCTTTCATCCACCCTACTCCCCAAACCTAGTGCTATCTAATTATCTCAGTGATACTCAACCTGAGGGCCCCATGCGGCTCGCCGGCCCTTTCTGAATGGTTTGGTCATGGCCTATTGCACAAAGAAATTCAATTATTTAAGAACAGTGTAGTAGAAGTTTAGCGAGAAATTCTACCAATCAAGCTATCAAATCTATCAATTTTGCTGTCAGTGTGGTTTTTTATTACAGCAGGATGCAAACAAAGGGGTTGGTAATGGATGAAATAAAATCGAAACTACCCCGTAACTTAGTAAAAACTGCACAAAAGAAAATATTTGTGTCTGTGTACTTGATAGAAAGTTTGATATAGTGTTAAAATAAAAACCAAAAGGACGAGTTTTTAATATTTTGATCCAATGTTGCTTTGGACTTATAGTGTCCCCTGCTCATTACCTTCAAATTGCAGCCACATGAAATACCAGTCATATATATGTGGCCCGACGGGAAAACATGTTGAGTATCCCTGAATTACCATCTTTTTCTCATCTGCCAAAATTTTTTGAATGGGAAAAAAATTTCAAAACGAAGCTGATGTCAAAGGAAGCTCTGTTTTGAGCTTTTCTTCTGTGAATTTTACATTTTACAAAAGTAAAATTTACAAAATAGACACCGCTCTGGGTGGAGGGCATAAGTAACGAAGAAAATTATATTGCAAAATAAATTTTAATAAATCTGTTTTTGTTCCAAAACACGCGATCGAATATCCTGCTGATCTAATACACCATAAAATCCGGCTTATAACGTGCACCCCCTTTTTAACGAGGAAACCTGAAATGTATGTGCGCAATGCTTATATGTTTTAATGTCATTTATTCGAGGTATTACTCAAAGCTTTACAAAAGAATAGTTACTTGTAGAATTACAACCCTTTAAATTCATATACAAAATCTCATTTGTTTAAAATAAACTCTATTTTGATCTATGTATAGAGGTCTATTTTTTCCTATACTCATCTTTCTTTTTTATTTTTAAAGCTCTCATTTTTATAGCCAGCGTATAACTCGCATCCGTAGATATCGATCTTATTTTTTTGTGTTAAAAGTGCATGACTTTACGGTATATGTATTTTTAAAAAATTGCTAAGTTTTGGACAAGAGTACTTGCTATTTATCTCTTATAAATAAATTACTACAGAAAATCTAATCTATCAGAAATTTACTTTTATTTCTATAATATTATTTTTATTTTCTTTAATATTTTAGGAAGAAATTTCTCACTTGATATCAGAACTTGAAGAATTCGAGGGCAAACCAGCAAATGTCCGCAGATATCTTGCTCCAAGTACATCGAACAATATATCCGCTTTAATATTTGGCCGAAGACTCGACTATCATGATCCTATGAGAATGCAGCTAGATGAGGTCATCACAGAACTTATTCGTTTCTTTAGGCCAACCAGCTTGCATGCTTGGTTCCCTGGAATAAAACCATATTGTTCAAGTTGAAGCTGTTTGACTATGATAAGTTGGAGTATGCCATTAAACATCTTCTTGTATTTATAGAGTAAGTTGAAAAAATCGTTTTCTCGATATACTCAACGAACACTTTAATATTAGTTCCTTTAAAACATAAAGTTTTTAATTAAATTCGAATTTCGTAATCTTTTTTTGTTCTTTTAAGGTAAGTACGAACTATGTGTAGCGATCTAATTAGTTAAGAATTTAGTTTGCAAAGTTTAAATTTTTACTCTGTTTGCCCTAGTTTAGTTCAACTAGCTTATTTTACTTAGTTGTTCTCGTTGAATAATTTAATTAAGTTTATTTGAGTAGGAAGAGAGAAAGTATTTAGTTCTCGATCAAAAAGTTCTTTAAGACTGGATACGAAACTAATAAAAGAACTTGTGATAACATTAAATTAATTTTAATCCACTTCAAATAGAACTGTTGATATTAGTTAACGTAATTAAAATACATACTTCTGAAGTATTTCATTGTCATATTGATTATTCCATCCAAATTTAATTACCTGCGAAATTTATGTTTAAAATATTAGCCTGTTTCTTATACACCTGAGCCTCAAAACGGCTGATTAAGTTGTACAAGTAATCAAACAATACGGGATTACAAATTCATCTTCTTAATACATGAAAATTACTTATTTGAAATATTGCAAAAAATTTATTCTTTGCTTACTGTTGCTAATTTAGTAAAACACATTTTAATTAATTTTTCTCTTGAACAAAATATTCAGGAATTTTTTCTTGCATTATACACTCAAGCTCATAAATTAAGGATAGTAAGAGTTTTGTAAGAATAAAGCTGCAAATTACAGCTAAAGTCATGTGAATAAAAAGTATGTTTGTTAAACAAAGATATACAGAACAAAGATGTACACGTACCAATGTACTTTGTAAAAAAAAATATGATCCGTACAACCATAAGAGAATATATGTGTCCCACGTTAAAAGTAACAGTATATGGTCAGCATAAAAACTAATAGGTTGTGTGTTTTCCACGTACTGCAATGTAGTCAGGATAACATCTGGACATGCTGAGCTCCAAATTATCTAGATGTTCATGAGGACGGTCATCCCATTTATCTATCAGGGCTCTCCAAAGTTTCAAAATAGGCATAGGAAGTAGATTACGAGCTTCAATTCGTCTATCAATTATTAAAATTAGGACAAGCTACCAGCTATTCCAAATGGTTAATACCCTCTTCAATGCATTCGTTCACGATTTTTCTCTGTGAGAACAAGCATTGTTAGACGCAAAGAGAAAAATGGCTGTCATTGAATCACGGAACAGACGCGTGTGTTGTTCACGAACGAAATTCCAATGAAAACAGCTTTTTATGGTTCCAATTTGAGAATGGATACTTGTTTGTGAGTCGAGGATAATATCATTTCAAATAAAAAGTTCAGCACCACCGTAACGGTGATGGTAAATGATATTTTCGTACTGTAATTAGTGCCTCATGCCCTCCATCTGAAGATCGATGTGAGAGCAATTGCAGTGAAAACTTTGGTTTATTAGGAAAGAAATATACAACCCCCACACACATAGTAAGTGTCCAGTTAACATGTTCTCTGTACCAGGCTAACAGGCACTGTCATCGTACTGTGGTGAATGTATCACAACTGGTTGGTTGAACATACAGAATATACTGTCTTCATCCTACTTTCATACTGTACACGGTATGATCAAAGAAACAGTACCTCTGGTTGTAGACCAGCGTTTCTATAACTGAGGGGCGCGCCTCCCTAGGGGGGCGTGATAACCCTACGAGGTGGGCGGGAGTATATTGAAGAGTCGAAAACAAAAGATTATTCAAACAAAAATTATTAATTTACTGAAAGTAAACAAACAAAATACATTCTAACATAATAAAATACACATCTGCACACATACAATACCTTCATTAATGTATAAGTACCGCACAATGTATTTGATAATTAATTTTAAAATACGTAAAAACAAGTTTAATATAAAGACCCAGGGGAAATCATACATAAACATTTTCAAAAACAACACTTATTTTGACAATTTTTTTTTCGCTTTATAAAAATCCCCCAAAAACCCCTTAAAAACGGGATTCACCCCACCGTTTTCCATGGTGTGTTTTCCGGTTTTTAAGGGGGGTGGGAAAAAAAAAAACCCCCCCAAAAAAAAAACCTTAAAAAAACTGTTTTAAAGTACTTTTGCATTCCGCCTGAAATAATTTTTTGGAAAACAGTGTCAGAGAAGATTGATTGGAAAGCGATATTGCCCGGGGCATTTTATGCTTTGGCGGAAAAGAGACGTTTATATAAGTCGGTGGACTTAAGAAGTAAAGTCGCATTGTGCAGCGTCAAGGTGTATATATTATTAAATTCAATACATAGTTAATGATGGGGGAGGGCGCGATGAAAAGGGTTAATATTGGGGCGAACATTGAAAGTTTGAGAAGCACTGTTGTAGACAGTTGTCGTTACAGTTCTGATGCTATGCCATGCTTTTTTTTAGAAATTATTGTTGAATCGACTGTCTTAGGCTTTGGACAGGAAGCGACCTGTACTGAAACATTCATTTACGTTCCTATTTATTGGAATTGCTTCCCAAGACCAGATATGATCATTGCAGTTTTATTTCCCCGGATTTTTATCTGATAGCCCCTTAAATGTCCGATAATAGATTTGTTAAAAAACATTAACAGAGTTCCCCTTTTTTTCGCTACGGACCGGTCAACGTTTTATAATTTTACCTCGGCCCGCTGGGGTGGGACACGTTGATTGTTTATATTTTAGATTTTCTTTAATTTAACAATTTTAATTTAGTTTACAAATATGCCTTCAGAATAAAATATAGTTACCAAAATGAAAAAAGTGATTTAACGTGGGTATAAAGTGATTTCCGTGGGAATGCAAATCCGGGAGAAAGCTTCACTTTTTAAAAAAAAGACAATAGTTTTTTGTTCTTTTAAAGGGGCCCGATCTGGGGTGAATCCTTTGAAATCATGTGGAATCACAGTCACAGCCGCAGCTGTTCGGTTTGGGCACTGTTAGGCTTATACGCCGGTGTAACTACACAGTTTTCAAAAGACAAGAGATTGAGTTTCCTTGCGGGAACCCTTCAACTTATATATACGCCGGTTGTAGACTACATTGTTTTACCTCAACCTTTGTTTTTATACATTCCGTCAGCTGCTTTCTCCAGTCTTACGTCTCGTCAGCTTCATCTAGTAGCTTATTTCAAATTAAAACGCATATTTTCCTTAGGAATATTTTTATCTCAAAGGTATTACCCCCACGTTATCCTAAATATTCTTAATTTATGGAAAGGATGGCATATTAAGTTTAAAGAGCTTTCAAATTGTAATTGTGGAATGATTACTTTCTCGTAAGCGATATTTAATTAGTTTTCCAGAATAATTATTTTCAAAATTTTTATCTGACTTTGGAAATATATCAAAGTATCATAATTCCAGTAGGATAAACATCAATTATAATTAACGAAGTTAAAACATTTTTACGCAATTTCATTTTTCTTAAACATTCTTTATGAATGAGTGAAACAGTGTGGAAAAGAAAAGGATTTGCACCAATAATATCTGAAAGTTTTAGCTAATAGCATCATAGTACGAATTAGGATTAAATATTTTTTTTCTCATTCATGATTATTTTGATAAATAGGAAATTCATCTTAATTACTGATGTAATTTTATTGAGGACTGATTCATGTTGTTTGATGGAAAGCATATAGAACAAGGAAAATCAATCGCAAATTTATAAATCTAGTTCTTTATATTTGAAAAAAACTTGCAATACAGAAGAATTTTATAACTTTTAGTAATGACGCTAATTTGTTCATTATATATGTTTTAACTATTGATATCTTCAAATAAATAAAATCATTTACCGTTTGAAAACATCTAAATAGGTATTACGTATTTTGATGCTTTTTACAAATTAGTTTTGAAAAATAGTTATAATTCATTAATCAGTTATAATTCATTAACTAATTTTAAGAAATAAAACTTGAGCACTCTGTTACTTGAGCATATGTGAAAATTTTATAAATAATCTTTAAAATTATCCTTTTATAATACCATTCAATGCATGTTCAATTAAGCATTCACTAAGCATAATACGCCACAGAATAATCCACCTTCCGAAGTCTTTAAATACGAATTCACGTTACATCCCCTTCGACTAGTTTTATCGATAACAACTGTTAATGATGAAGCAGATCCGTTATTTAACTTGGGGAAGCAATCAACAGAGATCTGTTTTAGTAGAAGAAAACTTCTATTCCGTAGACGAAGAGATTGTTTAATCCGCATTTGGCGAGAACTTTGGCTGATTTATCGACGAGTTTCGATCTTTCGTGTCAACAGAGGTTCAGCAGGAGCTTAATCAAACGATTTCAAACTTAATGCTATGCCAACATTTAATCAGCATTCGTTGGAATTGAGAAGATTTCACTGAATTGATTCAAACTTTCGCTCTAAATTAAGATCTCAGGAATATATTCCGGCTTTATTCTACGAGATTACGTTTCTGGTGGTGTGAAGGATCCTGATTGCTAATCTCGCATTCTAAGATTGTTGGTAGGTAATGGAACGAGAGATGAGGAAAGGGGTTTTATTAATGCATCATTTATTAAAAATTCTGGATTTCAAGATTAAGGTTTGCGGGATATGCTAAAGATTATAGACTTGGGGAAATTGAAATATATATTTTAAAGAATTCAAATGAAATATGATTTACTAAAACTCAAATAATATATTATTTACTAAAACTCAAATGAAATATTATTTACTAAAACTCAAATGAAATATTATTTACTAAAACTCAAAATAAAGTTGTATTTTCATTTGTTTTTTTTTAAATTTCTTAATGAGTGGTTTTAAAAAATTGTTATCTAAAATAAATGTTTTACTATTAAGGTATGTGACTACATTCGGAACCGTGATTTTGCAGAAGCAAATATTTTTTTTAATATTTAGTGTCCCTTATATTAGAGTACACGTATAAGATTGTATTCAGAATATTGTTCAAATAGAATATTATTCAAATGCAATATTTTGATAAAAAAAAAAAAGAACATAGAATTACTTATTTTCAAAACATCTTCCTTTTATGAAAAATTTCTTAATAAAAATTTTTTGCCTATTCAGACCTCTTGAGAAACAGGTTTTTTTGAAATACATAAATTAGAAGTGGATTTATCCTTAATTTAATACATCAGAGTGAAATTTTTTTTGCAAAAACACACTGATTATTATTTGAATTGGTAGTAACCCTGAAAGTAATGTAAATTTTTCAAAAACCCTAGTTTATACTATCTGAAGATGTCTTAACTATATAAAGGCAAAATATTATTTTAAAGTTTTTTAAAAAAAGGAAACTTTTTAAAATAGGTAATTCTATTTTAAAATTTGCAAAATACTGCATTTTAATAATTTTTTATTATCATAATATTCCAAAAACAATTTTCTAATCTAAGTGACACAAAATAATAGGAAAAAAACCGTTCGTTTGTAGGCTTTTGAAAAATACGGTTTGATTGTAGTCGGATACCTTAATATTGAAATTTCTATTTGAAACCTTATTAAAAATTTACTTATTGAAAATGAGATGAAATTTCTATTTTCGAGTTGTGATAACATTTATATTAAACCGTATTATATTCTATTTTTTTTTTGGGTTGAAGAACCTTTAAAACTTTTCCACTGAATACTCCTTAATATGATTTTATTAATAAGTACAATATGGCGATCATCCCCAATCCCCGGGCCACGGACCGGTTCTGGTCCGTGGATCAAATGATCGGCCCCAAAAAAAGGGACATTAAATTATTTCTATTTTTTTACTGTGGTTTTTATTTCTCTCCGGTTTTTCGATTTCCAGGGTAAAATTTTCCATTTAAATTTATTTTTTGGAATAATTTTTTTTATTCTAAGGGTATATAAATAATTAAATTAAAAATTTTTCAATCAAAACAATCAAAAATTAAACAAAAACGTCCCCCTGGGGGTGGCTGAGGTAAAATTACAAGCTTTTGACCGGTCCACGTCGATAAAAAATTTTAGGAGCATGCAATTGGACCAAAAAAGTTTGGGGCCGGGGTTTTTTCTTAAAAAAAAAAAAAAATGTATAATTTGGATTTCCCCTTTGGGGTATTTTATACAAACTATAACTAAAATTTCCTAAATATTTTAAAGCTCATGGCACCTAGGGATCTTGAATTTTTATAAAAATTTTTAACAACAAAAGGTTAAAAATTTTTAAATTTTTTCCCTTTTTATTCTTTACAAAAATTTTAATAACTATATTTATTTTTGTACATAACTTTAAAAGAAAAATTTGTTCTTTAATTTTTAGAAAAAAATTAAAATTTTTTAAAAAAGAATTAAAAGTTTGCATAATTTCTCCTGTTACCTTTTTTGTATTTTTTTTTTGATAATTTCTATTTTCTGAAGCACTCTACAAAAGACTTTTGTTTTCAACTGTCGCACTTTTGTTTTTGCCCATGTTATTTTTGTTTAGATTCGATTTTCATAATAACAAAAGCATTTATTTCTATACATTAGTAAGGAAATTGATGAACATGAAGCTACCCTGGACGGAAATTCTATTCGAGACTATATGGATGGATTTCTTCTGCAGATGAAACAGCGAGAATTCAAAGACCCCAACACATCATTTACAAGTAACTCAAATTTAATAGAATTGAATAATGCCCAATTAATTATTTATTATTATTTAATATAATATATATATATATATATATATATATATATATATATATATATATATATTATTTTTAATTAAATATTTTAATTATATATGACCAATTAATTCAAGTATGGCGACACTTTCAAACAATGAATTTAAAATGAATTTTCGCCTACTGTTTTTTTATGTTCATAAAGGAAAAATTAAAGTTTCTGTTTTATGTTATGCAAACTAAATGGTGCAACATATAAGTTTTGCAATATTCCCGTTTTAAAACGGCTTCACTTCAAGAACATGCTCAAATTGTTGCAAGGTTTATCAAATTTAAATCTGCAAGAACGAACAACGTAAATTTCGGACTGCATATAAACAAAGTTCACCTTCAAGCTCCACAATTTATAAGAGGCATGAAAGTTCATGACGATAAGTAGAGTATTGTCAGCAATAAAATCTGGCCGCCCTGGCAGAAGCTGAGATGACGTTACTCATATGTGTTACATACGGCTAATGATGCGTACATTGAAATCGTGCAATAAAACATTGTAAAAGAAACATCAGCATTTCTTAATGGAACATAAAAATATCGTAATTGAATATCTTTGTTTATTTGTAATATATTTTTGCTTTATAATATTGTTACGAATTTTGTGTAAATAGTGTAAATAATTTGTATTTGAGTGTTTAATGCATTTATATTACTCTATGTTATATTTATTTCATGTTAAAAATGTGCTACTCACAAACATAGCCGCCCTTACGTTATAATGTGATTCAATGAGAACTTGGCGAAATATTGGGGGTAGAGCCAAGTTGGCGACCATTTTGGCGTCATTGACGACAATGTTGGCGAGTTCGGAACCCTCTGGATTCTTCTAGAAAGTAGTAGATCTCTCCACTAGTGTCACGTTCAATGACACGAGCTGTTATATTTCTGGAAGTTTCTGTCGCGCCTATAAAAAGATGCTCGCCTGAACGGCGATGGGTCTGGATTAAACCAGCGAGTAGTGAGGATTGTTTTGACTAGCGATTAGCTCGGCTGTGCTTGTGAATAATCTTTACTTGCGTGTATTTTTAAACACTGGTTATTGTGTTTGATTGCTGTTGAAGGTGTGAAGACCTTCGGATATTTACTCTGTTGAATATTGCTACTGAATCCTGTATTTAAAGGATTGGATTTTTGATAATAAATTCGCATCGCTCTTAAAGAACTGTTTATTTTCTTTGTGACTGTTTTGTTGTGACTAATACTACACTACTGGCCACATAAAATGCAACACCGAGAAGGAACAAAGATATTACAGCAAAATTTATTCGGCAGATAACATTTTGTACAATGATCAAACGATTAAAATTACAGCCTCTTGTTACGGGTGGATGATGACAATATCAGTAGGGGGTTGTAGCCGCCTTTTTGGGCCTATAACCGCTGACACCCCCTTGGCATAGAATAAAAAGAGGTTTTTGGATGTACCCTTTGGGGGTGAAACAGTTCACGGCTTCCACATATTCCAAAGTTGATCTTATACAGCACCCGGGTGGTGCCCGGGGCCCGTTTTGTAAAGGCCCCACCTTTCAAATTCGCGAAAAGATTGAAGGGAAAAGAAAGGCCCAAAAGAAAAAGCAATTCAACCCTGATAAGAAAAAGAACCCCGGAACACTGCTTTCAGCATTAAGGTTTTCGCATTATTCGTTTGGAATATGGCTGATGGAAACCCTAAAATGTATGGAAGGACCCGGGCCAAAGGACATGTACCCCCTGGCGTTAAAGTCCCTTCCCAATGCGCCCCAAAAGGGGGGCAATGAAAACCCAATACCCCCCCAAACCATGATACCAAAAGCAGGACCAGAGTGGCGTGCATAATGCAACAGTTAAGCGGCCTCTCACCCCTTCCCTTTAAAACCCGAACCCAACCATCTAAATTGCAGGCAGAAGCGGGATTCATCATTAAACACAATGTCGTTCCATTCCGTTCTACATGTCCACCGTTCATCGTACCAATGGAGGTGCAAATACCTGTGGTTTCCAGTCAAGCGTAAAACAAAAACGGGGTGTCTTTTCGGGTATTCCCTCTCCTCCCCCCCAATGGTACTGAGGGGGAAAAATACAGAATGCGCGTGGGGGGAATCTGTTTTTTAATGGTTCTTTATGTGGTTTTCGCTATCCCTCACTAAAGGGCACAATCCATCAGTCGTCACGGGTAGTGGTGCAACAGGGTAGGTGCGATCGATCCCGACGGCCTGTCGTTTCCCCTTGCATCCAGCGATGACAGATTCTCATCACAGTTGCTTCGAATTCAGGTACTTGGTCAAAAGACGCTCGATCTTTTCCACGAGGCATAGACAAACAGATTATGCAAAAAAAAAACGCACGAAGAATCAATTGCCGTACTTCAAATCACCAATCTGTTTCCCCTCTTTATATTTGGGGGTGCAGGGGGCGCTACCGGGCGCCGTTGAGGTTCTCGCTAAAATGCTAAAGATTTGCATATTTTATCGCCGCCAGCGCATGATGTAAATTTCACATGGTTTGCATGCTTCCTTCAGGGTGTTGCATTTTATGTGGCCAGCAGTATATTATTTTGCATCATTATAATTGACCCTAAAATATTATTTAATTTTCGTCTTCTATTTTTCAAATACGTTAGAGAAATTTTGCAAATTTTATTTAAAATTTTTCAAAAGAGCTTTTTATTTTATCTATGCTCAAAAACATAAAAAAATTCACAAAACACTTTATGGGAATAAATGGTGAAATAACATTTCATCCGAAAAATGCCAGAAATTTATTTTTCGTGAAGCAATGTTTCGTTATGAATTCGAAAGTTTACTGTAAATGAGTAAATAATTAATAGACTAAAAATTAATTGCTAGGGCCTTTTTTTACTTTTTATTGTGGTCATAGTTATGTAAACAGGTCTTCATGAGAGGACTGAACGAAGTAAATAGCAATTGCAATATACATGCAGCTTCTCTCCGCCATACTACTTATGAAAATAGAATATCATCCATTATTCATCAAGCATTAATGCAGAGAAAGTTATGCATTAATGTGGGGTTGAATAAAACTGTTTAATTTTTTTCATTTCCCCAAAAAAAGGAATTCTA
The DNA here is from genome assembly GCA_019973955.1 of Trichonephila inaurata madagascariensis. Taxonomy (NCBI): domain Eukaryota; kingdom Metazoa; phylum Arthropoda; class Arachnida; order Araneae; family Nephilidae; genus Trichonephila; species Trichonephila inaurata. Next base: position 15,557 of record BMAV01000864.1, on the reverse strand, counting down.
TCATCTAGTATTTACTATGGAAAATTAAACCTTTAGAAAACAAAGGAAACATTTTCTAATTTTGAAGAGATGTATTTGTTAAATGGAAGATTTTTGTATAGCTAAAATTTAATTGGAATTTTGATGATTAAAAATATTTTTATGAGAGGAAATGTATCATATATCAATGAAATTATCTCTTTGTGAGGAGTTTGTTTTCGTTTTTTGAGTTATTTTGAAAGCATATTTTGTTATTTTTGAGTTCAAGACACACTGACATATGGAAATCAAAAAGTGTTAATAATGTTGACAAAGCAAACAGGATTTCATGTCATTAGGACAAAGCTAACAAGTATAAATAATAAAAAGTTTCTATATCAACACAAAACAATAATCAATTAACAATAGTGATGTAGTTTTAAGGTACAGATTCGGAGTATTTTTTTAAAAAAATACGATTCTAAATAGAAAAGTTTTTCAATTCTACTATTAGTTCCCTCTCCTGATATAAAATTATATTTATTATATATATATATATAATATTATAAATATATCTTGTTCAAAATTTTTAATCTTAATAAAAAACTTTTTTTTCCCCCCATTCAAGTTCAAATATATTTTTTTTAAAAATTGGGGGTGAATTTATTTAATAAGTTTTTTTAAATTTTAATAACTAAATTAAAAAAATTTAAAAAATAGAACAAACAAAAATAATAGTCCAACAAAACATATATAGAAAGGAAAATGTTCTTTTTTCCCTGTGCGCAATGGACAATCCAAAAAATCGAGGGGTTTAATTCGAACTGTGAGGGGATAATTTGTGAAATGTTTCTTTTTACTATACTGTTTTATTAGAATAATTAAATTTAATGAATGAATAAATAGTACAAACAAAAAATAGCCCAAAGCACCATTGTAGGGAAAAAATGGAAAAAAAAGGGGAAAATCGTTTTTTTTTGTCAAAAATATTATGATTCTGTCTAATTTGTAATATATATTTTATATTAATTGCTAATATTTAAAAAAAAGAACTAAAATAAAAAATTTTTTTGTTGTCAAAGGGGTAGGAAATGGACTTAATTTTTTTAATATTACTTTTTGGGAATCGGTACCAATAAATACTAAACATTTAACTAAAACCCAATTTTTTTAATGTTTTATCAAAATTTTTTTCAAAACCCACGGTTAAAATTTTTAGAAATATTTTTAAAAAAATTTAAAGGTAATTAAAAAAAAAAGTAATAAACTTATACCCGGTAAAAGTATTAAAAAAAAATGAGATCATTTTTTTAAAGAGAATGAAAAATTTTAAATTTTTGAATGTTTTTTAAAATTTTAAAAAATTTTAGTGCTGATCTATTAAATGTTAAAAAATTTGTGACATTTTTAAAAATTGCCATTTTTTAAATGGTTATAACTATATATATATATATTTTCCTAAAATTTAAAAAATCTTTTAGTACATTCTCTAGAAAATAATATAAATATCAGGCTCAAAAAATTTTATGGAAATACATTTATTACATCATTTTGAGTTATCAGACTCACCATGATAGATGTTGAACAATTTAAATGCCCATTTTTTGGAAAGAAAAAAGAACCAACCCCTGTTTTTAAATTTTAAAAAACTGATTAAATTTGGGCCCCTCCTAGGTAGCGTAGAAAAAAAAAGTTATTTTTTGAAGAAAAAAGGAAGCTCTATTAAATTTAAAAATAAAAAAAAAAAATATATGTTGTTTTTGGTTTTTTGATCATTTTGAAGTGTCCGGATACCTTAATTTTTTTAAAAAAAATTTTTCTAAAAAAAAAAGAGAAAAAAAAAGGGAAAAGGGGGTAGACAGAAAACTTTTCTGTGGTATTTCTAGATTCTTATATAAGGAATTTAGCTTAATATGTAATCACTTTGTTAAAAATATCTAAGTGTTATATATATATGAAAAATGAATTTCTTTTATCTTTATTTTTATATTATTAAAATCCTATGCTATCTCAAAAATACCTTTTTTGCACGGTGTGTTAGTTATTCTCATATCAGTTAAATACTTTTATTCATTTTCATTAACACATGCTTATTTGTCAATGGCATAAATGCCGTTAATATAATAAGCATTGTTAGCTGTACAGTTTATAAGTAACTTTTAGGATTACAACATACATATTCTGAGCATTCTGATTATCTAATTTTAATTCTGCTTTTAATTTCCTAAGTCCAACTATAATAGTATTATCATAAGCATATAACTGAATCATTTGACTAGAAACATTGCTTTTAAAGATGGTGATAAATTAACGAATGTTTAAAAAGCTAATATACAGTATCAACTATGAATTTGCAAAATTATGTACTCATTAAGTATATGTTATTAAAGGCTTGTAGATTTAAAGTATAAATAATTTTCTGTGGTTTTTCCAATACGAAAATTTTTTTACCCCTGAATTATCAATATAAATAATAAAATAAAATATATGTTGTTGTAGGTGTGTGTAGGTATTTTCCGGGTTGTCACACTTTTTGGTTTTTAATTTTTCTCATTATAGTTACTGAAATAATTTAAAACATAATTAACATTAACTTTTCCCTTAATTTTTCATTTTCCTATTTAAATTAGTTATTTTTTTCGTTTCTTTTTGTTTTGTTTCACATATTTAATTTACGATTTGGAATATTTATAAAATGGGGTAAATATTCAACTTTTTGTTTTTATATTATAATAAACTTTTACTTTTTTCCGATTCCGTAAGCATAATATTTTTAACCCCTTAGTGAGCGCATAATTTTCAAGAAAATAGTTTTTAAAAATATCTATTTTTTTCAAGAAAATTGAATAATATTAAATGTAGTTTTGAATAAAATGGCTAAAAATAAGCCATCTCCAATGATATTGTAAATAATCTGGTACTGTCATCGAATACGTAAAATAGGATATAAAAATTTCTACGATTATAAGAAATGGATTTTTGATGTATTTCTTTTTTACCCTCAACCAAAATATTAAGGTTCGAGAATAAGGACCCCCCGTCATTTTGATGAAAGCGAGAAAGAAAAGGTTAAAGTTATTTAAAAACAATCAATATCCATACATTAAACAAGAACTTTTAGCAACATGGTTTTATGTAATCCAATTTCACGTAAGGTGGTAGGTCATAGTTTTTTGGAGGAATTTTGAATATTATTAGAAGATTAGAACAAAGGCCTTTTTCGCTGAAAAAAATTTCAATAAATTTACAATGATAATAATACATAGTGCAAAAAATGATTGAAGATGGGAAGGATTAATATGTGTGCGTATGTTTTAAACTAGAAGTCGGGGAACCTTGTAGCTGTGGCGTGTCGAACCAATTTACCCATATGATTCAGGGTCCCACATTGTAGGAAATATTTGAAACAATTCGATTCCCGCGATAATGCATGCAGAGTTAGAGAATAGAGGTCAATAGTATAGACTTAGAGTTTTATTATACACTAATTATGCATCTTCTAAATTATCTAGTAATATAAAAATAACCTACAGGAAATATAATTATTACTTCACACACACACACACAACTTAAGTAAAAAAAATTAGAATCTTACATATATTATGCATTTCGTATCATTTTAACAATTTCATAAAAGTAGGAAATAAATAACATAAAATATAAGTATTCCTGTTAAATATATACCTAGTACGATTCAAAATTTCAGCGACTGCAGTCGTTGCTGACGACGAAAGTAAGTACCTAAATTTAAACCACTTAAAATGGATTCTCCCAACCCTCCCTTACCTGACCAGGTTCGTTTAGTTCATGCCATGTGATAGAACCGCACGCGCAGCTGATATCTTCCGAAGCTAGTTAGCTTTGTTCTCGATGTAAGAAAGACGGCTTTTCTTGAACAGCATTGAACATTAAACTCTGCCAACGCTTAAGTAAAACACCGACGGAGACTTTGAAAATGCTAAGTAAGGTGTATGGTGAATCTACCACATAGCGAGATCCAAGGTTTACAAATGGCATCGGCGTTTCAAAATTATCAGTTTCCATCCACACAAAAATTAACAAATTTGGAGAGTAGTGTGCAGTGCTACAGAGAATTAATAACATCGCATGTCAAATGTTGCCGACTCCTGTTTTATGCAATGAAAGAAGCATAAGCAAAATTTTGGATGGTTTATGAAAGATAAGCGGATACGATACAATTTTTTAAGTAATTCAGTTATCTTATATGAATATTCATTTCGAAAATGAAATAGCATGTTTATTAAATGTGAGTAGTGTCGAATGCCACCCAGAGTAAATAGCGTGCAAAATGTTGGCACGCTCTATCTCCAACGCCTATTTTATGAGTTGGAAGATATAGCCAAAAATTTGGATGATTTATAAAATATAAGCGGATACGATACAATTTTTTAATTAATTCAGTTATCTTATATGAATATTCAATTCATAAATTTTATGGTATGTTTATTACATGTGTCTATAATGAACTAAGAATTATGAATGCAATCTTTCTTGGAGAACGCGCTTTGTTAGAAAAAGTTTAAGAACTGGACATTTAGTTGATTCGATGTTCCAACTATACTCTCTTTCCTTAACCTTCCATAATTTACTAGTAACGTTTGGAAACGAGCTCCTTTCTTCAGGGACAGTCTTCATAGATTATCGGAAAAAGTATTTTCCGATAACGATCCGATACTTTATTTCTCGATACTAACAAGCCGTTGCATCTCTATTTGGTGATTTTATGTAACTATTTGGGATTTAAGTAAGGTATTTGGAAGGTTTTTTACGAATATTGTTTTACTCTTATTTCATATTTTTTTTAAATTTTATTTCTTCTTTGATTAATTAATCAGCGCTGAAGAAGTTTATCGTTACACTTCTTAAATTACTATTTATGTTGGTCATTAACGAAATGCTGAGGTGTGTGTAGCATTAAAATGATTAATTATTAATCATGGTGGGAAATTTATGACGATGAAGAGTTTGTGATTAAGAAAAGGAAGATTATTTGTCTAATGGTTTATCAAAAATATAATAATAATATGAAAATGATTGTTTACAGATATCAAACGAGAAACGAGATGCATTTATATCTTATATTTATATCTTGTCGCGAACATATGTAGTTTCTTTAAATGCATAGTTATTAATTGGGAAACGAAATTGAATTTTATGCTGAAGTTTTATATTTAATTTGCATACGCATCACATCAATAATATACCTTAAGAAATTAATGTAATGAATGACATTCAAAGAGGAAATAAATATCGAAAAAAGTGAATTAAAAAGATTGATTATAATATCAATTAAGCACAAACTAAAATCGATGAACAATTTTCGATTAATGTTCTCGGAAGTTTGGATATTTTTTATTTGTCTACTATTACAATAAGTGCCAATTACATTTCAATCACCTTAAATAAAACATTCTCTTTCTATTTATAATATCTCTATTTCTAGTTATATATATGCAAATTGTAAAAAGTTAACTATAATATTCCAGTATTCTAATACTAATATTGTTATTATTCTTACTTTTTAAAAACTTTTTAGTTGATTTTAGACAGAACAAAAATTTTACTTGAATCGCAATAAAGTATTAGGTGTAATCGGAAAATCGTTGGTTCAGGACCCGATTCGGATCAAAAATCATTATTTGTGTGTGCTGAGACTATCTGTACAGTTGCACTTTGTTTAACCCTCACAAGCAGATCTAAAGTTTGAACTTTAAAGTATCAGAGTAGAAATTAATCGAATCAGAATTTGAAATTCTTTATATATTACTCGATTCACAATGTTCAACAGCTGTGTTTTAATGTAATATTAAGGTATCCACACACACACACACAACTACGTTCGGAACTGTGATTTTGCAAAAGCAGATAAATGGATAATGTTTATGAAATTTATTGACGCTCAGATTAGAAAACGTATATAAAATTGTTTTAAGAATAGTATTACAATAATAAATTATTTAAGTACAATATTTTGACAAAATGAACGTAAAAGGACCCATTTTCAAAATATTCTCCTTTTGTGAAAAAGGCTTCTATTATAATAATATTTTGCCTGTATATAGCTCTGACCTCTTTACAGAGGTTCACCTAGAATTTTTGAAATATATAACTTAGAAGTTGGTTTATCCATGTTTTATGACAACAGAGGGGAGAAATTTTAAGAAAAAAACGCCTATAGTTATTTCAATTGGTTATAACTCTGAAAATAATGTGAATTTTTCAAAAAAAAATAGTTCAGACTCTCTGGAGAAGTCCTTACTTTATATAAGCACACACACACACAAAATATTATTGTTTTAGAAGTATTTCTTATAAAGGGAGAACATTTTGAAGAAAGGTTATTCTAAGTTAATTTTTTGCCAAAATATTGTATTTAAATAATTCTTTTTGTCAAAATGTCCTTAAAACTATTTTATATATGTATTCTAATCTAAGTGACACTAAATATCCTGAAAATTATCCATTTATGCGCTTTTTTAAAATCACTGGTCCGAACGTAGTCGGATACCTTAATTACACAAAACAATTGAATAAGTCCGCACTGGGAAAATAATTAATATTGTTCACTTGTACTCACGAAATAAATTTAACTCTTTTTTGTTATACCTTTACAGAGGCTATGTTGAAAGGTAATTCTCCATCTCTCATCGGAGCTGGCAGCACCACAGTTCGAGCGACGACGGAATGGACGCTCCTGTCCATGGCCGAATTCCAAGACGTCCAAAAGAAGATTCACGCCGAGATTGATGAGGTAATAGGACGCGAAAGAACTCCTAACTGGGCTGACCACACCGAAATGCCTTACACAGAAGCCGTGCTGATGGAAGTTCAACGATGGAAAACGGTGGTGCCTATCAATTTATTGAGATAGTAAGAAAATTAATCATTTTATATTATTTTTTTTAAATTTACTGGTTCGTTTAAATTACTTTTACAAAACTTTATATTAAATTATATTCATGCAAATAATTTTTTTTTATTTTTTTGAGCTTTTTTAAAAATTTAAAAAAGTAAAAAGATTTTTCTCAATTCCTTCAAAAAATTACCCAATTGGTAATTTCGAATTTATTTTGTTACACCCGAATGTTATTTACTTCTATAATTCAGTTATTGTGTAATATTTTTGTTTTATTTTGATTTCATTAATTATTTTTTTAAATTATAAAGTTTTTTAAAAATTTTTTTTTTTATTTTTTATTATTATTATTTTTTATTTGTTTTTCTCATTTTTTTATTGGTTTTAAAATAAAATAAAGGATTTTACAAAAATTTTTTTGAAAAAATTAAAAATTCCTATTTTCATTTTTAAATTTAAAATTTTATTAATTTAATTTTTATTTTCTTTCTTCAAAATTAAACTCATATCATAAAATGTTCAGTTTAGAAATATTCAAAATTCAATTTATTTTTTTTTAAATTTAAATTATTATTATTATTTTATGTGGCCACAAAAAGGTTTCCCCAAAGGTTTTTCCAATTAAATTTTAAGAAAAATTACTAAAAATTAAATATTTTTATTTTTAATTTTTTTAATTATTTATAATATGTTTTTTTTTTGGGGTAAAAAAAATAAAAAAATGGGGAATTTCACCCGGGCCACCCCTTAAAAATTTCGTATGATATATATATATATTTAATGTTATTCTATGTACTAATGGGCTAAACTCCTACAACGCCATAGTCACATAAAAAAATGTAATCACGAGCTTCCAGCCAATCGACTCACAAATTCATGTGACGTCATAGTTTCATGATAATTGCAACCATATATTTCCAGCCAATCATTAAGTCGTTTGTTGCCTTTTTTTTGTTTTTTTATCGAACTTTTTTAAAAAAAGAAAATTAGTTAACAATAACAACATACATAGGTAAATGAAATGCACTTTGTTTAAAAATCCATACAAAATAAGAATTTTTCTTAAGAGCTTTATATTTTTTCATTTTTTACCGAATTACTAAATTTGAAACTGTATCTGGATTTTATGAGTGCAAGATGACGTACAATTTTAATGTTAGTTTTGAATATTATGGAAATCACGTGATTATATTCATCATGTGACCATCATGAATTTTTTGAGAACTTTAGAACTTTCGCTATCTTGACCCTTTTTTAACATGAAAAAGGGAATGTCATTAATTCTGGAACGATATTTCATACTTAACTCAACTCAGTGACGCGACAGCCTGGGAAACCAAGGGCCTACTGGCCCAGTCATTTTGGACCGGGGGCCCGGGGTTCTGAACAGATGTTCTGGCAGGTGGTCGTCTGACGAAAACCCCTTGTTAAGTTCTCGCAAGGGTACTCATTTTATCGACCCACTGAAGGGATGAGAGGCTGAGTCAACCTTGCACGCTATTTCATACACTCAAATTAAAAAGATGGTTTACCAGCTTCATCTTCCTTAAAAACTATTACAGTTACAATTACAATAACGGTTTATATTTCTTGTATATTATTATACAAATAATCATATTCCCAACAAATCAATAAAACTGTTATCACGTTTCTAAAAATAATATGTTTTTTATATATATAAAAAATCGATAAATTGTTACATAAGTGACTTTTATTCTTTTCGAATAAATTATCAATGAAAACTTTGTAGCCGAAAACAATTAATATCACTGAACTGTTGACAGGCGTATTTTTTGCTGTTTTATCTTTATTCTCTCAGAGCAGCATGCGATTAAAAATAATTTAATGTATCAGCCATCGACACTTAGGCGACTTTCTCTCAATAGTAAAAATCAGATTAACACTTGTAGGGAACATTCTAAAAAGATAAGGTATCACTTACCGAATCTGAAATTTTTTTTTGTAACACGCGGAAGAGTTTTGCACGTGTATTCTTTCATTTCGTAAAGTGTGTTGAAATAGTGAGATAGCAAGATTGAGTGTCAACAAAATTTTTGTCGATTTTTTTTTTTATTATTCTTGAACGAACACGTGTGTCACAATCTCTTTCAAAATACCGCATTTACTCGAATCTAAGCTGCATTATTTCTCTTATGTTAATGCTACTGAAAATCGTGTGCGGTTAGAGTCGTAGTCAAAACATTTGTTGACTGGAGGAAATTGAGAGTGAATTAATTTCACCCCTTTTAGGAGGACAAATGTAACCTTTCATTCTGGTCACTTGCTCCGATGACTTATCCCACATTTCGCAGTTTATCTCCAGTATTCAGCGCCTCCTAAACATCGTTGTGTCCTCGTATTTAGGAAGTTTTTGAAGTTATACTTCTCTTTTGAGGCTTTAGAGAAATAGGATGAGGGTAAATTTTTACAATGCGCGCGCGCACCGTCACGGATGTGACGCAAAACCATCACGGATGCGAAAATCCTTTGTCTAGAAAAAAAACGGGGACAAATCCCCCGCCTTCGAAATTTTCAGAAAAAAATTTTTTTTCTTCCTTCCTGAAGAAGGGACCCCGGGTTTGCAGGGGGCCCCCAAATGCGTCGAATCTTTTCCCTTAGGCCCCTTTCCCCGCATCAGATAGTGGCTGCGGGGCCGAGGGGTTTGGGACGGGCCGTGGCGCCTTGTCACGAGTTCAGCCCCCTAAAAACCCCCGTGTTTGGGGAGGATACGTTAAAAACGTGAGAGCTGAAACGTCCCCCCCGTTGGTTGGTGTGGTGGGGTTGGGAGGGGGCCAACTGGTGTCGTCCACGTCACTTGACCATTGTTCAAAAAACGTGGTGTCGCCAAAAGCCCTCGTGTAGCTAAGGTGCGACGTTAATATTCAATCTCAAACCGCATCAGATAACCTTTGCTTTGCGTTCCGAGGAACAAGAAAAATTTTGTCTAGAAATTCAGAACGGGGTAGATCTTCCCGCCTCGACCCCCCCCATATTATTGGTCCTGTTCCCTGCGGGGGGGGAAATTTATTTAAATTGGGTTATCTCAAAGGGTTTTAATGGTCCACACTGAAGGTTAGTATTGTTCAAACTTGTGACCGTCTTTCGTCCTTGACCCTTTGCTCTGACAATATTTTTCAAAGATTTTAATCTTGTTACGCCAAAAGTGTAAATTCCCACGTCGCAATAAGTACACACACATACTTTTTTTTATAGCTTTTTAAACACCCGAACATCAAGGATATCAGTAATAGTAAGGGGACCAAACGTCCTCCTTTGGGGGGCGCCCCCCTTTTTTGGTTCTGTCCTTCCTCGAAATTCCCCCCTTTTTTTATTTTAAAATTGATCTGTTAATCTCTATTTTCAGAGATGAACCAAAAGGTTTAAAATGTCGAAGAACGGTCTGAAACAAATATCACAGGAAATAAGAGTTTTCAATGGTATTTTTTTACTTTGTCAAAAAATTTGGGGAGATATAGAAACTACGTTGAGTTTTTTTCGAAAGAAATGCCTGATATTAAAATCAATGACAATTGTCTGTTTGAAGTAGAAAGAAGACTGAATGTATGTTTAAATTCTAATCAATTAGAACAAATGGAAAATCAACATGCTGAAAAATTGGTAAAAGATGGGTTAATTAAACAAATTAAACAAAAAGAAAGCTTTTTGGATATCTCAGATGAACAAAAAACCATATTTGTTAAATTTTAATTCTGTAGATATAACAGCTGATAAAAAAAGATTTTTTATTTTATTTATAACGCCCCGTAGCTCTCTTGTGTGTCTTTTGAAAACACCTTCCTTCTGCTCAGCAAAAGTAACACATTGTTGCAAATTTTGTGTAATAAACGCTTAAAATAGTGAAAATAATTTATATCTGGTTGTGTAATACATTAATATTTCTTTCTGTAGTTTTTATTTTATGTTAAATTTGTAATATTCGCAAGCAATGCCACTCCTTACATTACAATGGCGATTCAATAGAAACATAGCGAAATGTTGGCAATAGAGCCAAGTTGACATCATTTTTGGCAACCATGTCGGCAACTGGGCAACTGATTGAATGGTGCAGAAGTTGATGTGCTGTAGCGCCACCTGGTGGTTAGTTGTAACAAAGGGGATAGCAGAAAAACCTTCTCCACAAAAAAATACATATACATGCCAATTTTCATAGTCATCGTTTGAACGGTGTTGGAGTGATGCGATTTCATTTATACAAACATATATATGTATAAAGAGATAATGAAAGAGTATGCAAGACATTTAAAAAGTATTAGCAAATTTTAAACACATTTAAAAATAAATTAAATTATTTTTAATTATGTTGAAAATAAGTTAAATTATTTTACATGAAAACTTCGCACATCTGCAGCGTTATACATATAAGTATGTAATACAATAATATTTTTAAACGTGCAATATGAGTATGTACAGAAAAATTCTACATATTTTAGAAGCACCTAAAAAAATTTCGAAAATATTCTTTTAAAATTACATTTCTACTTTTTAAACTGAATGAATCTATTTCCACATAAAACTGAAAATTTTCCTTTTTAATGTGAACTTTTAAATTCTTTATTTATAAATTTACTTTACATTGAGGAATTTAATATTAAAATTCTTTGAGCTTCACCCAAAGTGATGCAAATTTATTCATGCATTTCGCTTATTGTTGAAGAAATAACATGGAATCTAATACTCTTCCAGTTCACATTGCTAAGGTACTGAGCGCCATCTATTGCGGTATTTTCCAACCACAAAAAAGTATCGATTGATGTAGATATTTTTAAAATGCTTATGAGTTAGTTAAAAAAATATATTTCTAAATCTAGGATCTACAATTTCTCAAAAAAGGATTCAAAATGAAATTTAGTCAATGGAAAGAAAAGTATTCTTTGATTATTTTCTGTGTGTTTATAAGATATATTCTCAGCAGCAATGAATTTGGATATCTTTGAAGATATTTTTTTGTGAAAGGTAATCAAGAAAAAAAAAATGATACATGATTATCAAATGAGTTAATTAAAATTATAATTTTAAATCATACAATCTTCTGTTCAACTATACGTTGTTGTTTTTTTTATCAATTTGAATAAATTTTTTCACTAGAAATTCTAAGTACAATTCATATATTATTTTTAAAAGGATTTTTATACTTAAGTAATACATATATAAGTTTTTTTATATTAAAATTAAGTTGGTTTGGGTTTGGGGGGGGCTTTTATTATAAAAAGCTACAAATAAATGCAATTTTATATAGCCGTATATTTTTCATTGCATGAGAAACAAATTAATTATTCCCTTATAAATTTTTACATTTTATATATTCGTACACTGTATTGTAATTAGTTGATTATCAGGTCTAAATTTCCAAATTTATGCAAATAGCAGTTTAAGTATAATAAACATCTTTTTTGATATTATTGTGCTGAATTAAGGATATTTTTCCGATAAAAATAGAATGAACATTTAATGGTTTACATTATTATAATTCTCATGTGTTTCATGCATTACTAAATAATACCGGAATAATTTATAGCTAAATTTCAACCAATATCTTTCTTTTAATTGATATTTTTATTTCAATTACCATATTTTTATTCGACTCCTACTATTAGTTCATTCTCTCTTTCTCTCTCTCTCTCTCTCTCTATATATATATATATATATATATATATCTTGTTCAAATTTTCAATCGTTAATAAAATACTTTTTATTCATCCACTGAAGTTCAAATACATTTTTTTAAACTTGTAGGGGATGATACTGATTTTAATACAGTTTTTTTAAAATATTAATTCATTAATAAAATTTTACTTTTAAATTTTACATTTATTCTGCTTTATTTATTAAAAGCTATGATATATCTTCAACAGATGGCGCCAGTAAGTTTTTTTCACAAAGTAGGAATTGACTTAATTTTTTTTTATATTACTGGGACATTTATCCTCAAGTCACGAGCTCGAGTTCTGGTGTCACTGAAGACCGGTCGTGTAGGGGGACTTATTCACGTTTCATTTATCGTGGCTCGAAGACTCCCCGCTGGCGAGTGGTGGAAATTAGAAGCGTGAGGAGCCAGTTTAGGTGTCGCCCTCGTAAAATTTTAAACCGTGTTCAAAATTAGGGTTTTTATTCCTCGCTGTTACTTTTGGTTTTGGGAACCCGCGATGTTAATTTTCCTCACTCACAAAAGGTAGAAAACCTTATATTTTAAAATAACCACGTAGACAAAAAGGTGCCAATATTAAAAATTAAAATTTTGGGATCAAAGAACATGATCCCCAATCTCCCCCTTGTGGAGGGCTGACCAGTCTCTTTGCTCAAGAGTTTATTTAAACACAACAAAATCAAAAAGGAAAAGATTAGTGCGATTCATCTATTTTTTGTTTTAGGCAGTTAATCTTCGCTAGAAATTAAATGTTCCTATGATTTATGGGTACTATATTTTTTTTTTCAGGGGGGAAATATATTTCACCCCAAAACTTTCATTAAATTTTGCTTTTTGACAATTTAAAATTTTTTTGACAATCATCACCGTGATCCAAAAGTATTTTTCGTATTTGTTTCTCTATTTGAAGAAACATTGGCGAGGCTTTTGGGAATATTTCCCTTTTCTTCCCCAGTGTTAATGTTTTTAATAAAAAATTTTGGTTTTTGTATTATATTTTACTGAAATTTAAATATAAAAACCCGGGGGAAAATGAAAAAAAGTAGCCTACGATTATTTTTATTTGAAACTTTTAAAAACCCTTTTTTAATCGAAAATAGAAATGGATAAAAAAAATTTTAAACAACGAAGGGACCTTTAAAAATAAATTTTGGAAATTCTAAATTTTTTTTAAAATTTTTATGCGTCGGGATGTGAATATTTTTTTTTAAGAAAAACTCTTTTTTCTTCTATGTCTTTGTTTTTTTCATCAAATGATATAATAGGTGGGAAATAATTTTTTGGAACAAAATGATTCTGAAAAAATAATAAAAATACTTTTGAATATTTTAGACATAATATTTTCATTTTATATTTAGTACATTTTAAAAATAAATAAATTTAAAAATATATTTTTGAGTCTTAGAGGATTTCAATTGCATTTGTTTAAATTTAAAGATACATAAAAAATTTTTTTCTGACACCTTAAAATTTTTAAAAGCGTTCGAAAATTTTGAAATGTGATTGTGAAAAATACTTTCAAATACATATTGGGGAAAAAAAAATTCTAATTTACCCAAATATTTCAAAACGTTTTTTGCTTTCTTATTCTTAAGCAAAAGTATATTCCTGTGAAACTATTTGGTAGAATTTTTTTTCCCGATTATTAAATTGGGCATATGATTAGTTTTTAAAAATAATATTAAAATTTAAAGCATACAAAATTACGAAATTTTATTACACTAAAAAATTTTTTTTAAAATTTCATCAAAATAAAAAAACATGGTGGCGAAAATATGATGTTTTCAATTGTGTTTTCCGTTAAGTAGTTTTATTAGTTGAATGAATATAGATAGATAAAATTAATTAAAATTAAATGTCTTTTCATTTAGTTGTAGTTATTTCATCCCCCGAAAGTTCATATCAAATTTTTTTAAAGAATTATGCAAAAATTGCTTAAAAAGGGGAAAACCTACTATTTTTTGCCCGTAGAGAGCAAAATTTTTAACCATTAAACAAATATGTGGCCTAAAAAAAATTTTAAAAAAAATTTTACTTAATATTTTTTTGAATAATATTGAATTTCATGTACAATAGTTAAATCTATTCTAGTTAACTAATTAATTGAAGTTACTAAAATGACTTTTTTTTATAAGTCATCAATATTTTGGAACATTACAGTTCAACAAATTATAAATATTCTTTCATTACTTTTTTGATAAATATGATGAAGGAATGTTATTTTACAATGATGCAAAATATACAACGAAAATATAAATGTAAAAAGTACGATACATCAGGCCAAACTGTGCCCCTGGGGGGCCGGATAACTCTGGGGCGCGAGAAACTAAAGTCGACAACAAAAAATTATTTAAAAAATTATTAATTTACTGAAAAAGCAAACAAAAAATCTAACATAATAAAATATAAAATAAAATTACCATCGTAAAATATCAAAAGATAACCCCAAAGTATTTGATAATTAATTTAAATATAATAAGGTTTTGGAACAAATTTAATAATTACCAGTGATCCTAACTGTTATATATAAATGTTTAAAATTTAAAAAAACTTATCTTAGATTCTACGGTTTATAAATAATACCGAAAAAAAGCTGATTAAAAAATTGGGGTTCGCTTCCCAACCCAGTATCGGTAGGGGAGTTATTTTGGGTGTATTGGGGGGGAAAAATAAAATAAATAAATAAAACTTCTCTAAATAAGTAAATCCCACGAAATACTGTCATGTTTTATTGCATTCAAAGACTTCGGAATAATTTATGGATAGCAGTGTACAAGAAGATCTTAGTTTGTGTGTGTGGGAAAACTTTATATTCGTTCGGGGTTTAACGCTTTTGTGAACGTTTTTATACGCCGGTGGCCCAAAAAGGTTAAAAATCGTGTTGTGCTTCAGCGTCAATATATGTTTTTGAATTCGTATATTGTATTGTATGGAGGGGCGCGATAAAAAATATTATTAGGTCGCAAATATTGAAAGTTTCATCATAAGGCTTCCCAAAAAAAAATTAAAAGAAATTTAAAATATTTTCATATGCTACTTTATTTTTTATTAAAAAAA